>JAZHYW010004640.1:0-45443 GCA_037355805.1 Ixodes ricinus
ATGAGCTGCGCTTAAGCTGAACTCCATGGAACGAATTATGTGACGAATAACTGGCGAACGCCGCCCGACGACACGCTCGCTTTGCGCGCGACGTATAGCAGCCACTGTGTTAATTCCACGCGCAGAGCAAAAGCCGCCGGGCAAAATTCGTCGGTTATTCGCAGCATATTCGTCCCATGGAGTTCAGCCTTTAGAGTATCGGCACCCCGTTCCCCGACATTGTTGTGGGCGCTGCAATTCTGGGGCTCGTGCAGGGCAGACGGAACTGCCGAACGTCATGATTCAAAAGTGAGACTTCCTCAGCATTAGAATCGGTTTTAGGAAACTCAAGTAATATTGTTTCTCTCTGTAGCGAACTGTTTAATCATTTGTGGAGGGCGAAAAAGCGTTTTATGTGATTTCAGATAAAGCTTCAAATAACTGGCAACCATGAATTTAAGCCACAATATGGGCAAGTGTCGTTACTCTGAAGCGCAGCGTATTTAGTGGCACTGGTCGAAACGTAACGTGAGAAAACGTAGACAGTCGCTCACGTGTACAAGTGGCTTTAAAGTGCCCGTGCCCAGATATTGGGTAGAAATATTTTTCCCTTTACAGAAGCTTACTGGCACTAATGGGACCCAAGTGTAGACGATTGCAAGCAGAGTATCTGGCCGCCGGGGCGGGCAAGTGCGTGCTTTTATAAGCTTGCCACAGCTATGTTCACGCGCACGCTCCACATGCTTGCACGTATGGGATTCGGAGCGCACGCTCGTCCGGGTTGCGATGAGATCAGAACGCCGAGCTCCATTTGGTTGATTGAAAAAAATAGTGGGTAGACCTGAAAGCATCTAGCATTGAGGCCTACCCATTATCTTTCCAATGGGAGCCAATCAGAACTCGGCATCGCTCTGACGTCACCGCAACCCCCGCGTGAGAAGCAGACGATTTGTTCTCCGCGTAGGGAGTATTCACAGGACTCCATATTTGAGTGCACTGTTCACTGGGTAGGCCCAGAACGAGCTCACACTTTTAGGTTTCCAAGACCGGCAGTCTAGATGGTGCGGAATGCGCGTTGCAAACGGACTGTGGAAGTTCGCCATCAGCACGCGGTGAGCAGCTACGCACGAGGCTATGGCCGTCCGTAAATACCCGCTATGTGGTCACCATACCCGCTATACTCCATTCAGCCTTAAGCTTAGACTAGAGGCTCCGCCCTCAGCGCGAGCTTTCTGCCCTTGCTAAGAAAAGTGTGAAAGCGCAGGCACACGTAACTAAAACACTGCGGAAGCGAGCGAGCCCGCACTGAAGGCGGAGCTTCTAGTATCAGCTTAGGGATGAACGGAGTATAGACGCTTTCAGCGCGCGCAAAGATTGAGCCGCCATAGCCGACCTTCTCTTGTCTTACCGAGATGCCAAGCCTCTGAAGCGGGCGTTGACGAGTCTCCACAGAGGCCTATGCTGGGGAGAAGGACGCAGTAACACCTAAAGTGGCAATAGCCTGCCCTACTGTGGTAATGATGAAGTGGAGCGAACGGAATAAGAGGGAACATAAACTGAAGGTCGGTTATGGTGGCGCCCATGCACAGCTGCCTGAAAGCGTCTATATGCACCATTCCAATATTTACAAGTGTGAGAGCTTGACATTGTTGAGGACGACATTGTTGTAGGTGACACTGTTGTGGGCGCCGTCATCTTGGTGGAAGTGCGGAGCAGACGCGATTGCTGATCGCCATAATTCAAAAGTGAGACTTCCTCAGCATTAGATTCGGTGTTAGGAAGCTCATGTAATATTGCTTTGCTTTGTCGCGAACTGTTTAAACATTTGTGGAGGACAGAAAAGCGTTTTGTGTGATTTCAGATGAAGCTTCAGATAATTGGAAACCATGATTTTAAGCCACAATATGGGGAAGTGCCGTTACTCTGAAGCGTAGCTCATTTAGTGACACTCGTTTGCCCCGATGAACGCAGGCTCAGAACGAGCCCCCACTTACGACGAGTCTCCCAGCTGTGGATGATTTCTCATCTACAGCTGGGTGACTCGTCGCCCGCTGAGGCAGACCAAGTTCTAGGCTGTATGAACATACACACAACCCAATTATTTGTGGGTTTCTTTGTTGTTTTTTGTTACCCGTGGAGAAGCTGGTGGTAGCATTTTTTATATTGGTTCTAGAGTGGTTCGCGGTTTCCCATTAGTGTAATATTTTGGCAGTGCTTGTATTTAGTCTCCGTAAGTCGGTATGAGTCATTCACTTTGATTTGACTTTTGACCGGAGTTACCCTTTGACGTCAGGAGAGGTGTGCTCACTTCGTTCGGGCTGCACGATCTTCTCGATGATCCGTTCCCGGACGCCCCCCGAGCTGACGCCGACCACGATGGCGAGCACGAAGACGACGAAGGCGAGGAGGGCGACCAGGGCGAGCAGGAACCGCTCGAGCGGCGAGGCCCGCTGCCAGAAGGTGCGCCGATGGACCCCGCCGGACACCGAGTAGCGAACGCCCATCGGGGCCAGGCCGGCCACCGAGCCCCGGGCCCCGCCGACCCCGGCCGCCACGGGGCCCACGCCGCCGCCTTTCATGTCCGTGAGCACGGTCGAACTGCCGGTCACGTCTCCCGGGATGCTGCTCGCGCTGCTCGTCTCTTCGTCCTCGAAGTCGGTCCTCTTGTAGCGAGGCATCTGCGAACAACCGGAGGACGTTTCACGCATGGGCGCGCAATGTCTCGTCCACTCATACAACATCGTCGGAAGAGCCCGCTCATGATCGAATTCCACTATAGTCACTAAAAGGATGAGAACAACAAGGATACCGCTATCCCGTCTCTACAGCGCGAGCTTGCCGCCTTCGATAAAACTTCGGCGTCTGGTGAGGGTGTACACGTGTAGTAAAAACACACCAAAAAAAGACGTGCTGGAGTCCAGGCGTCCGAGGGAGATACCGTGCTGTTCTCATTCTGCTAGTGACTATCTATCTACTGAACCCCCTCCTCCCGCAGAGATGACTAAGCCAGCTTGTATTCAACAGGTCGGCTATTTTTGCGTTATCAGATGGAACCAAACAAACGTACAGCCCCCACCAATATGAAAGACCCATTCGACGATGCAGATTCAGGCACCTGTGCAGGATTCGCTCTCACCAAGCCCGTCGCCCGCTTTGCTCAGGGTGAGAAAATAAAGGAACCTTTGTTCCATTCTCGCTCTATAGATAAAGTGCCTAGGACCATACCTAGGGCCAGAGTGCGCTTGGCACAGCAGCAAAAACTGTCTGGGCCGATGGGTCTTTTATTATGTTAGAGACCGTTCCTGTCGCGCCAATGAGGCGATTGTTCGCGTATCTAAGGACAGGTTGGTCGCGTGCTCTCTTAAAAGGGCACCAACTTTGCTATCTTCTATACGCAACTTTTCGATTGAAGACACAGTAAGCAGAGAGTAGGGCTGGTTTATCAGTTATATTTAAAACTGAAAACGACGAACGACGAACTTGGACAACAAAAAATACGTCACGATCGCCAAGTAAATAAATAAAAAGCAACGCAGCTTTTTCCGCTGCCTCCCTTGTCCCCTCTTTTAGTAAATTAAATACATAAATACCACCTGACAAAAAAAATTCAGCTAGCCCTGGCTTCTTTTTCTTCTTTAATTCCTTCTTTGGTAAATGTTTCCTAGATACAGTTATCTTGTACTTCTTTCCGTAGTTAAGCTACACAAATCAAACGAGCAGCAGCAGTCGATGTAACTGTACGCAGGGTTTATTTGTAATTCTACACCAGGTTGACGTTTCTCAAACGACAGCTGCAGAAAGAAAATATCAACAAGTTGTTCTATATAGAGATCCCGGTCTAATACAAGAGCAAAATGCGGCGCAAAACAGAACAAAGAACCAAAAAGGAATTGCGAAAAAGATGAAAAGGACAGAGAAGCAGACAGAAAATGTTTTGTCCAGCACTTGAGACACCAGAAGGTTTTGAAAACGGCGTCAACACTTCGAGAAAGCTAAAACAATATAACGGGGAGTTCTCTCGGTGAAATCGAAGTGCTCCAAAAGCGCTTCATGCTCGTTCATGGAGGGCGTTAATGCTAGCGCGCTTGCGCGAGCAAGAAGATACAAACAAAATAAAGTGCTCTAAAACTGCTCATTCCACGACCGTAAGGGTACCTTTAGCTAAGGGACCTTTATTCTCTGCGGCCAATCAATTAACGATCTTCCGCGCGTGGCGTGTTATCGGCGGGCTGATTCGCCGATAGCAAAGGGACCTACGTTAAAGGTACCTTTATGTTGACAGTGTGAACGGGGTATTAATCTACCAAGAGAATTCACCATTAGAAGCCAGTGTTTCTCAACCTCGTCAAATTTCTTTTACCTTTTTTTTTTATTATTTGAAAAGGTTGCGGTTGATTTGAGGGTTTGACAGCGGTATGCTGAGTTTTTCTTTTTTTTTTAATCGTTTTGGTTCTCTGTTGAGGTACTTCAAATTACAAAAAAAAAACAGATTTAGCTTTTTTTTAAGGGCTGTTAATAAACTGCTCAATGCTTTGCAATATTTGGGGGGGGGGCGAAAACAATACAAAACAAAAGAGAATATCCAACGTTTGGAGATGCATTTTTAAACACATATTTAAAAATGCCATCATCGACTCGCTCGCTGTTCTACAGAAGCTGTATGAAACCAACCACACCAAAATATACCAAACCCGTTTATTTATTTATTTTTAGAGCGCAGCTCTTAGGCACCCGTTTACGGCTTGAGCGGCGTCGGCGTCGGCGTCGGCGTCGGCGTAACCGCGCGGAGTATGATGGGTAAATGTGCCCGCTAAATTTAGCGGAAAATTTTCTCCGCTAAATTTGGCGGAAAAATTTACCCGTTATATTTAGCGGAAAAATTTCCCCGTTAAATTTAGCGGAAAAACTTCCCGGTTAAATATAGCAAAAAAAATTCCTAAATTTAGCGCAAAAAAATTTTCCCGCTACATTTAGCGGCAAAAATTCCCGCTAAATTTAGCGAAAAAATTCCCCCGCTAAATTTAGCGGAAAAAATTCCCCGCTACATTAAGCGGAAAAAATTCCCCGCTACATCTAGCGGAAAAATTTCCCCGCCAAATTTAGCGGAAAATTTTCCCGCCAAATTTAGCATAAAAATTTCCTCTAAATCTAGCGGAAAAAATTCCACGCTAAATTGAGCGGGAGATTTTTCCGCTAAATTTAGCGGAAAAATTACCCCTAAATGGGAGGCGAGCAGGAGAGGAGGAGGGGCATGGCCCTCTCTCCGTACCTTCCCCTCCTCCTCAAGAGCGGCGCTCTAATTCGGCGTTACAGGGAGTTTGTACTTTCATTTTTTTTTAAATCTATACTTGTAATCACTTTAAGAACGGTAGCAAAAAAAGTTATGCTTCTCGCGGGACGTTCATAATTTCCTCCTTTTTGTGTTCTATTAAGATACCGGTAGTTAATACTACATATTTTATCGAGACGTTTAGGTTTCGAACGCGAAAGGAATCGTTTCTTTCTTCGTCAGCCGCTCTAAAAAAGGGCCTTGCGTCTACTTTTCCGCACAACACTCGGATCAGCCAATCACCGCAACTCACGGAGGCAGCTCTGCGAATGACGATGCCGAAACATCGGTTTAGACCAAAAAACGCAGTCCGAGTTGTGACATTAAGCAATGCAAGCGTGACATTTCGCATTTCTTAATGTCACAACTCAGACTGCGTTTTTTGGTCTAAACACATGTTTCGGCATCGTCATTCACTGAGCTGCCTCCGTGAGTTGCGGTGATTGGCTGATCCGAGTGTTGTTGGGGAAAGTGTTGTGCGTTTCACGTCATCACTGTTCCGACACCCCCGATGCCGTATATGGGACCAGGCCAATCCACTGAAGAACGGCGTGCGTGCGCAGCAAATATTTTTAGCTTGCTGCTTATTATCGCAGCCGATAAACTTAACATCGCTCTAAACCTTCCCTTTTGCTTGTTTGCTTGCAATCCTCTCTTTACATCTCCTCCTCCCTCCCCCTCGCCTACACCCCCGGCAACCTTTTCTGGCCCGTTTGGTTTTGATCCAGTCTCAGTTTGAATAGAGGCTGGCTGTTCAGCGAGTTTTTGTGATAGTTCGTAACTTTCTATTAGCACACGTTATTGGCGATTTTCATCGCGTGTTTTTAAACCTACTTTCGCGGCTTCACATCTTCAGATCGCCAAGCGATGCGAATATCTTATTCGCTCGAAAAGGCTGGCGAGCGAACCTTCCTCCACAGCTTTCTGCTCCAGCCGCTAGGTGCCGTATTTTTCGCTGGAGTCGCCAATATCACGGAGGCGAAGCTGCGGCGTCTACCACAAAAAGAGTAAGACAGGTCTACCAAGACGCGAAAAGGAGACGGATTGTCTCGAACCATGATACCCGAGGCTGCAAAGCTCGTCAATAACGGATTGTCAAATCCGCTAGTAGACAGTGCACGTGGAAGTGAAGCAATGTTATGGAGCTCTACGATGTTTACGCGTTCTATAAACTACCACGGGTCACGAGCGAGGTTTCCAGGAACGTCTGGTCTGTACGTCCGTGCAAGCTAGTCCTGTTATGTACACGCGCGTCGGAGAGATCAGCATTCAGTAATTTGCGGACGTGGTTGTTGTATACGGGCTACGATAACAACACCAACAAAAGAAAATAATTAAAAATAAAACAATTTAAAAATAAATTGCGGGTTAAGTTTCTTTTTTTTTTTTCTGGTCTTAATATATCTTTTTTTTTCTTTTTTTTTTTCAAAAGTGCTCTGTATTGCTTGTTCGCCGCTGTTTGGGTTGCTTCAGCGTTCAGCGTGAACTCGCCTCAGCTCGCATCAACGTTACTAAAACTCTCAGTTGGGAAACTCACCGTTGAAACCTGGGCCGCTGGCGTCCACCGAGACCGAGCTAAATACGACAACAGCGCCACTCTGTATCATTTGTCTTAACTATGGTCACCTTGAGCTTTTAGAAAGCATGTTTTTGCGTAAAAACCAACGGAAGAAACTCCTCTTTAGTAACTTTTATTGGAGTTTAGTACAAAATGAAGGGCGCGTGTTGTTTTCTAAAATCTTTAGTTTACAAGGTTTTGCAGTCCAATTACTATTGTTTTTATACAACCGTGCCTCAGCGGTGATTTCAGGTAGCGCGTCCCGACCTAGGCGCATATTAACCTCGGTAGTAATCCGCGGCGCGTCCGCTTGGGAGTCGGGGGCGGCACCCCTGAAGCCCCTTCCACAGTATCTGTTTTGGCCCGAAGATGGCCGATTAAAACGAAAATGGAGGTCACGTGCAGTTCCTCGAGTGGCCGCTGCGGGAGAAGTGGTGGCGTTGTGATCGCCTTTAGCTCGGTTGTCGAGTACGGATCGGTGCCACTCTTTCTGACCAGTCTGTAAGGCAGTTTCCCAACTGAGGGGTTCTAGTAACGTTGGCTCGCATCAAAAACGAGCGCCGTGTCCGCGTTCGGCGAGGACTCGGATGCGGATGGATGGATGGATGTTAATGGCTATACCCTTTGTAACGGGCGGTAGCTTGCGCCACCTAGCCTAAGTCTAAAAGGACAAAAACTTTATATAATTCCTCCCGTCCTTCTAAGACTTCGACCACCAATGATGCTTGATGGACTTTGGAAAAATCTATCACGTATAATCTTATTTTTTTAGAAGTGACCTGCGGGTTTTAATATTTTAGTTCCAATGACAACGAGTGACTCCTCTTTGTATACACGCTCTAAAAAAATTCATCGCGTCCATTTTCCCGCAAAGCACCAGGGAGAGCTGCAGTCGCTGCCGCAGTGTACAGAGTGACACAGAATGACGAGACTGAAAATGAACACTCTGCAGTGTGACACGAAGCGTAGCGATTCACGTGTTAAAAGCATGCTTATAGTGCCGCAGCGCAAACTACTCATTTGAAATCGAAGTTGTTGTTAATTTCTTTTTTCTGTATTGTTTTCCGAGCTCCTTCGGTAAATTTCAGCGATTGTTTTTCCCGAATGATTCGCTGGAAGGTTAGGCGCATTGGATCTTTTGGAGTGCACTCTAAAATTCTGGAACATGCTCATATACTTTTCGTCAAAGCGCTTGGGAGATGCAGTCGCTGCAATCTTCGGAGGAAGTCGGTCAATGCCAAAAATAAAAGTATGTTTAGATTAAAAAAAGACAAGTATGGTCGTAAAATAATTTTTTGATCCAAAAGATCCATGCATCAAAAAAAACCTATACCTTTTTTTTTCTTTTTTTTTTAATCTCCTCTTTTTAATGCGAAAGAGTTATCTTCATCGGCCAGTTGCCTTTCTATTGGCGACGAGATGTTTTCGTGGCGTGACCTCGCGGGCGCCCTCCTGTGACGCAGCTGGTAGGATTTGAGCAGACGACACGCTATGTCAAAGCACGGAGTGGCTATGCTAGTTCGCATCTTTGCCGCTTTAAAACGGTTTATTAATTAAAAAAACGAGTATAATGTGTTTTTTTGTTTGTTTTTTTGTAATTTTTTTGTGGATAATTGCGCCTCGAAGTTGCTTTTTATATTAAAAAACCTTCAAAATGTTCTAAAACAATCCTGAGCTTCACATTACAGCTTGCGCGGCGTTAGTCAGGGCTATCCACAGCCTCTCTGATTCTTGTTTTTCCGGATCTGTGAAGGCTGCTGCAGAAAAAGGTTTTGCATTCACCAGAGTTAATTACGTGCTGTCTTCTTAGCTGTGCACGTGCGCACAGTTGTGTTGCAAAGCGCCGCACATTTGCTTTAGCTACGTTGAGCTTGCCGATGACGACGCTTCTATCCAAGTGTGACTCGACAGGTGCTGACGAGCAAATGCTCGTCAGCAACTGATGTTTAGAGCCTCCCGAATCGAATACGTGGCAAAGGAGTTTGTCACATCGCGACTTCTGCTCAAAAGAAAAGCAGACATTTTCATAAATTCTTAAATTGTCACCCATGGCCCGGCAAATTCAGTCGACTGATTCATTTGTTCTATCCTATTTTTACTAAGAATTGTTTACAAATATAAAATCGCTCGCTGGGAAGCGCGTCACGCGTTATGAGCATTTGGGTCCACAAAACTTAAACATACAAACGGTAGACATTTTTGGGACGGCGAAGTGTCACCGACTTACTAGATTTAAAACTTCGATCACGAGGGGCTCTCGCACGACTAAGAAAGCCAGCCCCGCTTCTTCCTGCAAGTTAGTTTGAGGAAATGTTTATTTACTGGTTAACATAATTCCAAAAGCAATCAACTTGTAACTACTAAAAGACCATCACTCACTGGGGGGATCAGTGGCCGAGTGGGCTAAAGCGCACACCCAGCTCGTCGCGCGTGGAGCGAAAGCTCGCGCTGCAGAACCTATACTTCGTCTCACCTTAGTATGGACTATTGTTAGCCGCGCGTGCTAAAAGCGCGAGCTAGTCGCTTTGAATGAAGCCGTGGCGACTGCACGAGCGCACGTGCTCTAGTCAAGGCAGTCAAGGCTGGCCGCTCGCGCTAGCACAGCCTTCGCGGTTAGTCCATGCTAGGGTGAGACGAAGTATAGGGATCCTGGGCTCGAGCCCCACCCCTGCCCGTTTCGATCTGGATGAGCATCGTACCGGCGTGCGGTCGTGTATCACTACTGCGTTGTGCACGTTAAAGACCCCAGGCTAGCGGTTGGACTGCACTGGCTAAATTACTCATCTACAGCGAGTGACTCGTCGCAACTTTAAATGGCTGACCAACTACACGCTGTATAAATATCCCCACAACCCCCACCATCACTCACAGAACACATTGAAGCCAACGGGAAACACGGAGTCACTTTCACTGGAGTGTTTACTACACACGCGAGAGGTTCTCGAATTTCGCTTTCCTATTTTCAAATTGATGAGACATTCCTTTCTTAGTTTCATTTTGTCCGAATCATAATTAAAAAAACTACACCCTATTCGCCCTGGTCGATGTTGTAGTGAGATAAAGCGCTTGATATTCTAGTTTCATCATCCAGCGTTTTGTACTGGTGTAGAGAACAGCACACCGCCATCCGTGCGCTTTGACACCCTAGCGCCAAAAGTGTTTTTTAAGCATGACAACAGGGTGCCATGTTTTGAAGCGTTGGTTAAATGTCCTACTACAAATATCACTTCCCCAAATAAACACAACGCGTGAAACATGAAGCGAGCTGACGAGCCGAGGGATCCAAGACCTGCGCGCTTTGTCCCAGTCTGCCCTACCCGTGAGGTCACAAACGATGATGATTATGATAACTAGAGAAGCGTCCTCTGTAGTTCACACAGGCCCCCAATAGTGCGCCAAGGGGGCGAAAGCAAGGACAGATATTGTGGGTTCGTATCATGAAATCATGTAGGGCGGCAGTCAGGATCCCCGAATGTATTCTTCTCTCAAAGCAGCCACTCCAGTGGAACCTGATGAATTTCGGATACACGTTAAATTTCTTCGTACAGTACATATTTACCGAATTAGGGTGGCCGGTGCTTTTGCGGAAGAAGAGCGGACGCTCCAGATTTCTAAAGCCGCAGTCAGAATTCTGCTCATGTACAAGGTGCAAAAGATACACGCACGCAGTCCGCTGCAGGACACTATGAAAGAATTATCATGCGAAGATGCGCCTCAAGCACGTTCCAAAAATTTTAGCCTCGCACACATGACTCCTTCAAATATGTCCGCAGAGAGTGTTTTGTATGACCAATATGGACCATCATACGGGGAGGAAACACGCGTTGTCTGTAGACTGTCTTTCGTATGTATATAGTATCACCGCGTCTTTAAAGTGTGCATCGTGCAGGAGAAACGTTCAGTCGACGGGACACAAAATCAAAAATAAAAACGATAGGCGTTAACCTGAAAAAAAAACTCGCCGAAGACACTTAAGACTGTTTACCTGTAGGAATGCGAAACACGCAGCGTATTCCTACAAGCAGTGCGCCACGTCCTCCTTTCCCACATCGCGCTCCGGCGGTGACATCACGTTGCCCCACTGCGCAGGCGCGGCGAACCCCGCCGGTTTCACGACGGCTTCCGTGACGAAGCATCTGCGTTGCTGTGGTTTTCTTTGTGTTTTATTTCTGAGGTGCGTCCGCTTTGACCTTGAGCGGCGCGTGCTTGGTGACGTATTTTTATAGCCATTTTTCCGGCACAACTTTGACGCCTTTTCGCGTAATGGGATAATACACGAAAGCGGTCTAACGCATATACTAGGTCAGTTTCACAGCTTGACAACAGCATATCGCCATCGGAAGCCTTCGATGCCCCTCAGCTTGCTAACGAGTATCTATTTCGCGCCGTGGCAATAATTAGCTCTCCTGGCCGCGGTCCCCGCTGCGAGATTTGAAGCAGATACGCTCCGAACACCAAAAACTCTGCCTTATCGTGACCCCGCTCCAAGAGGGGAACTTCGCGAGTAGGACATAAACAGAGAAAGCGACACTTGGCGTGTCTGCAGGCACCGGGTTGAGGCGTGTGTTTCTCTCTCTTGAAGCAAGGACCTGTATGCACATTCGTCATAACAAAAATTCCGAGGACATGTAAGCACTTCTTATGAGTTGTGAATGCGAAAGCATGCCGCCTGCGACGTATTGCTTCCGCCTCGCGTTGTCAAAGGGCCTCGTCCTCTTGCCGCCTGAGACGATTTGAATCGCGATCCGCTTGCGCTTCACGCTTTCGAAAGGCTTTATTCTGTCTCCTAGCGCGTTGGGCCGCTGCTCGTTCCGCCCGCCGTGTATTCGGAGACATGACAACGATGGTGGATATCGCTGCCTGCCCCCTCGAACGTTGTGCAGCGTTATTCCGCTCTCTTCGTTCGTCTCCGGTGTACTTGCGTGGACGGTCAGGCTTTGCTACTGCCGAGGTTGCGACCGCGGACGATGTAGATGCTGGAGGCGCCGCCATGTTCGTCGGCGTCGAGAGGAGCATAAGCGGCCGAGCGAGCGCCACCGTGTTCCTTTTACCGGCGCGCTACCGGCGCGGGGCCCGCAGCGCCAAGGGGTGGCGTGGCGGTCCTTGAAAATGACGAGCGCCAGCCAATGGGAGCCTAGCTCTCAATCAAATAGATGCCACAAACTACAGGCATCGCTCCATGGAACAAGTGAAGTTAGGTGCCGTTTGCCCCGGCTTCAAAAGCTGATAACGCCAGTTCGCTCCATGGTACAGTTGATGCTTTCGCATTAATAAGTCAGGCCCTACGTTTCGCGAGCTGCCGGGGACTAGGAATAGGCAACGTATCTGTAACTATGCTCCGTTTCACCTTACGTCCAGACGCAGGGGACGCTACGAGCTATCCTACACTCTAAAAAAAGCCCGTACGTCTACTTTCCCGCACAACACTCGGAGAGCCAATCCCCGCAACTTACGGAGGCAGCGCAGCGAATGGCGATGCCGAAACATATGCTTAGACCAAAAACGCAATCTGAGTTGTGACATATTAAGCAATGCCAGCGTGACGTTTTGCATTGCTGATTGTCACAACTCAGACAGCGTTTTTTAGTCTAAACATATGTTTCGGCATCTTCATTCGCTGAGCTGCCTCCGTAAGTTGCACTGATTAGCTTTCCGAGTGTTGCGCGGGAAAGTAGACGCACGGGCGCTTTTTAGAGTGAGCCAATAGAAAGTTTTCGGAGATTGTTTTCACCGCCCTGCAACGCTCTCCGCAACCCGCTACGATAACCGGAACTCTAGAGGCAATGGGCGCGCAGGCGCAGTAGCGGCTTATTCGTTGCGGAGGATTAGCGGAGGGGAAAACGCGGTCTACGTAAACTCCCTAATCCCGCTCTGTGGTCGTAGCCCCTGATACGCTTTCCGCGCGTCGCTGTGCCCCTCTCCAAGTTCACGTGACGCTCTAACGGCCTTGGTTGGCTTCGATGGCTCGCAGCATCCGCTGCGCTCGGTGACACGGGTCAAAAGATAAGGGATCGGTCTAACAGCGAACGTGAGCGCATCCGAATAAACTTCGCAAGTTCCACCTATGCACTTACAGCGCTGCGGAATGAATGGGCTCGAGCAGAGCCGTTCATAAAGAGGGTTTAGTCAATGGGAGGCGCCGGCAGAGCCAGGGCGTGCACCAGCCGCAGAAAGTGGGCTTGGCATGCTCCCCTGGCCAACCAGAAGCCTAAAAGAACTCCCAAGCGGTGGTAGCGAGAAACTGATTTAATCAAAGGTATATGTGGGTATCAGAGGTGGGTATGGGTTTCAATGAGGGCGTAAGAGTGTAGGTGTAGTAACCCTTCATGGTTGAAAATAGGGTGCACGTGATGTTTCGACCATGATCGTGCAGAAAGATGTAAGAAACAAATGCGCCGCTCAATTCTGTTTTGCTCGGACAGGGTGTCACCGCTCGGACGGCAGATTCCCGGCCCTCGGCGCTTGGCGTACGGATTATGTCGATCGTTGCGCTAGTCGCACTCTTCCACCATACTTTTGGATGACCGTGATTGAAACATCACGTGCATCATATTTTCAGTCAGCGAGAGTTATTCCGACGCACTGATTAGGTTTGTTTCTCGCGATCACCGCCAGGGTAATATTTCCGGCTTCTGGTTGGCCACATTCGAATTTGGGAAGACGCCCTGGAACACGCCCAGCCCGCTTTCGGCCAATGGCGCCTCCTCATTTGTCTGCTATACTACCAACTAGGGTACCTTAGGAGGAACTTGTTCTTAGCACCAAGTGACGTTCGATTGTTAGCTTACAAAATCTTTTATTCTTTCAAAAACTAGAATATGCGAGTATTATTTAGAACCCATGGCAAGATTATTTAATTAAAAAAATAGAGTCTGTTCAGAATAGAGCTGTACGTTTTATTTTTAGAGATTATTCCTTTACGTCGAGTGTGACAGCATTGAAAACAAGAGCTGACCTTGTTCCTCTATGTAATAGACGCAAAGTATCACGCCTGACTTTTCTTCATCGTCTGTATTATTACAACGCTGACCTAAAAAGTCAACTTTACTTCAGCCCCATAGGATTTTTCCTCGGCATGATCACCGTCATAAAATTAGGCTACCCTTATGTCGCACTAAGCATTTTTCAGAGTCGCCCTTGATCTTGGCCATCCACGAATGGAATGACCTCCCTGAAAGTGTGGTTGATATCTCGGACTGTGCACAGTTTAGGAGTGTATGTGAAGAATTATTTAAGTCAGTTTAATTTCATACGCTCTCTGGTGTGTAGCTGTTGTGTATATAGTATGCTGTGTATGTGTGCGCGATCTGTCGCGTGCTGTTTTCAATGTTAGTGTTTTCCTGTTTTTGCGGCGAACTTTTTCTTTTGTCTCTCCCCCCCCCCCCCCCCTCATGTAATGCCTCCGGGCGCTTTGAGGGGAAAAAATAAATGAAATGAAATTAAATGGCCAAACTCTCCACATATAGGACTCGGGGCTCGAGCGCGTGGCTTCTGACAGAGCTTTCTTCGTCCTAGTTTTAATAAATTACACACACACTCTCTTTCTATCTCGTCTTAGTGCTTATGTAGAGGTGTACCCCCACGCAAAGGGCGCTCGCCCGACCGCGACTTCTATAGCGCAGCGCACAACTGGTCAGATGGCAAACAGTCCGGCGATCCTTTTCAACCAGACGACACTCGAGCCGTGAGCCTCGTCGTGGCGTCGCGAGTATCTGAAGAAAACAGAATGGGCGCTATCGAGCTCGCAGCGCAACGTGAGAGATTGCACTCGCAGTTTGCAGTGTGCGAGCTCGGCATTTGGGCGTGAGAACGACTATTAGCGCCGAGATGCCTCAGAAACGCGGGGCACACTCTAAAAAAAAGCCCGTGCGTCTGCTTCTCGCAAAACACTCGGAGAGCCAATCACCGCAACTTACGGAGGCAGCTCAGCGAATGACGAAGCGGAAACATATGTCTAGACTAAAAAACGCAGTCTAAGTTGTGACATTAAGCAATGCAAGCGTGACGTTTTGCATTGCTTAATGTCACAACTCAGATTGCGTTTTTTGGTCTAAAGATATGTTTCGCCATCGTCATTCGCTGAGCTGCCTCCGTAAGTTGCGGTGATTGGCTCTCCGAGTGTTGTGCGTGAATGTAGACGCACAAACCTTTTTTAGAGTGCAAACCACATCATCTTCTTCTCGCTCCATGGCCAACGGACTGTCCCAGAACCAACCACGAAGCAAGACGCGCGAACATGAGAAGCCACTCCCCACGTTTCTACAATCTCTCGGTGACAATGTACTGGTGAGCCCACACCCGTTGCTCTCTGAAAACGTCTGTCAGTTCCCTTTCCCGCAGAACACGGGTGCGGCCAATCAGAGCGACTGATCAAAGCATCCCACCGAATGGCCAAGCCCAGAATACGATTAGATACGAAAACTACGATGCGCGCAGGGACAATGGCCGAGTGTAACGTCGTGCTCATTATTCCTTGCGCGCATTGTTTTTATTTTGTAACATTTATTTGAGCTTTGTCTTTCATTCGCGGGGTCTTCTTTTATTGGCTGTCTTTGTGTTCCACAAAAAATATGAACTCGAGGACATCTTTATTATTATTATTATTATTATTATTATTATTATTATTATTATTATTATTATTATTATTATTAATATGGTGCAAATGGTGACTGCAACATGCAACACCGTCTAGGGGGATGTTTAGCATGGAAAGTCTTTAAAAGGGACATCGTTGAATCTACTCATCGTTGAAAGTCTGTATTGATAGTGTACTCACTTTGCGACGTTTGCGAGCGATGTTTCCCCGACTCGGACAGTGTAAGTACGCAGTGGATAGCCGGGGTTCTTTTCCTCGAGCTCAAAGTGGCGGAGCGTGACCACACTCGGAGAACGCCATCGGCGTCTCCGAAGGCGTTGCACGCTCGAGACACTCGAGGAGGCACCGCGAAGACGCCGGACCGGAACCCAACTCCTGCCTGTCGCAATCTGCGACGTCACGTGACGTGCGCGTGACGTCGCCGCAGACGCGTCTCTCGCCAGAGAGAAGTAGCAGACGACTGCGATAAAATGACAGCTAACTCGAAGAGGCGTTTTCGACGCAACTGCACATAGAGCTATTGCACGCGCCTGCATTTAAAACTGTTGAAAGACTATATAATCACTGACCACTTAAAAAACGCGGAAAGGGGGGGGAGGGGGGTCGCGGGTTTCCTGCGTCGGAATATCTTCCTGCAGCCAATGATATTGTGGCATTAACCGATGAGAACGTAGAAAGACAAATAACGAGACGACCACGCAAAGTATGGTGCGATTAACAGCGGTAGCTGCTGCCTTGTCGAAAGGCATTTTGAAGGAAATTTGATTTCAACCACTGTGATGTTCGATCTTTGTAATAAGCACTTTCCTTTAGTGGAATTGATATATGAAACGTGTGTGAGGAGATGTGAGCTTTGGTAGAACGAATGTGCAAAATGTTGCATATGCTAAAAAAAAGTTTTTTTTTTTGCTTTAAGATTAACGATTGGTTTGCGCTTTCCACTTTTCTCTCGCTTCCTCCTCTCCCCCCTCGTACCTTGTCCAGCGTTGCTTGTTTTCTCCTCCCCATGGTGAGGAGAGAAATCTTCTGCCTTACACAATCTCGAGCCTGACCAATTTTTTTTATTTTTTTTTTTAGAACGGTTGCATTTGTGATTGATTTTGCGGATGGAGAAGCGAAAGTACGTACGCGAAATGCTTTGCCTGCGAAATGTTTTTTCGCAGGCGAGTTCAGGCACACAAATATGAGATCATATTGTAGTTTCCTTTTTGCGGTATGTCAAATCGCGTTAACGTCTTATAACTTAAAAATCGGAGCAAATGCATGACGTTGCAGCACACCCTCGCATAAACAATTGGAGCCTCGCCTCGTGCTATGACGATGCCGATGTGTGTAACCCACGTCATTCATCTCGGCGTTCATATCTAGAACAGCGGACTATCACGCATTTAGTGTCGTGTAAGAGATATTGCTATATCTTGGACTTGAGCCAGCCGACGGCTGCTAAGGCTTTTGAGCTCGTGTCAATCCCGTCAATAGAAGGTTTTGTGTGTGTGTGTGTGTGGGGGGGGGGGGGGCTGTTTTATTGGATGTTCAACAATTTGGAAATTGAAAAACTGCGAAACAATCTTGTCCGTGATTGTTATGGTGAGTTAGAAAGAGAGGTATGAGGATCGCTCGCTTCTCCCAGCATCCGAGAGTGGTGCCGCGATTTACGCCTTGTGTGTCACTCTCCCCGTGGTATCTGTAAGCAGACGGCAGTGCCGCAAGAAATGTTAAAACATTATTATTGCTTTATGTGCGGGCGCTGTTAAACAGTTTTTTTGCTGCGCGTTAAAGATCCCCAAGGTGCATCGTATGATGTTTACGTTGGTGAAGCACCAAAAATAAAAAGAGACCCGTCGGAAGTCTCTCGCAAAAGCGAGAGAGTGCAAGAGGGTGCGCAGGAGAGTGCATTACTGATGATTACACCTAATGTAGATAGCGAACATTTATATAATGAAGTGCTTTACAGGCTGTTCTGCGCAGTGCTTGGTTTACGTGATAATTGTGAATTCTGAAGTGAATGAGCACTAATTATACTCAAGCTTTCTTAAGAAAGTAGCTGCTGATTCTGTTTTGTTTTTGTCATTAAAGAAAGAGATGCGTGCTTCGTGCACTGGCGCATTCAACGCTACTTGCAAGACAAACACAAACACATGAAGGTGTTCTAGCCACGGTAGGTGACGGCAAAAGAGCGGAAGCGGCGCAATACCCGAGCAACGCAAAAGAATTCCTCGTGTCCGCTGGGCCAGCTGCTCCAGCAACAAACTCAGCATACAAAGCGGCAGTGATCACGCGGCCGCAGTGCTGTACGCAACGGCGTTTCGAGGAGCGACGTCTCTTGGAACAATGTTTCGTACAGCACGTCGTTCCTTAATGGAACGGCGTTCCAAAGAGTGACGTTCGTGGAACGCCTTCCTTTTACGTGGAACGGAGGGACGCCGAAGTTTCATTTTGCGTCGGTGTAACTGGAACGGGAACTCGTTACGTTTTCGAGGGAAAGGCGGAAGGAACGAAGTTCCTTCTCGCACTTTTACCCCAATGTGGAATCTTTGTTAGCGACAACTTCAACCTGCGACCTCAAGGGGCGGGAGTGTGTCCGAGAGATAGTCGAAAACAAATCACTGGAACAAATGTGATCGCAACGACACGACACTAAGTTCGATGTGGATATTCACTCTCGCTCGCTTCGTTTTATTGAAGAATTATCCGACCCGATATTACACTAAATTACGCAAGCGCAACGTTAATCTAACGACCCATTCCCATCTTAGAAACGTCACGTGAACGCGTTCCTTTTGAACCACTAGAACCAGTACCGCAAGCTCGTTCCAAGATTTACGAGAAAAGAGAAACGAGCTTCCGTTCTTGTTTTGGAGGAGCGTGTACAACACTGCACGGCCGCGCACGAAAAATTCGTTCAGTGCGGTGTGTAATGTGTAATATTTCTATTTGTTTTACGCATGTAAATATAAATATATATATATTCTAGGACGTTTACCGAAACTATTACAGTAAAATATATATTAAATTGCGATGTATTTAAAATACAATCTACAGTGACACAAGCGAAATCCGACGTGACTTCGTTGCACAGTGGGTAGAGCAGTTTATATTGAATAAGAGGTCTGCAAAAGTAACGCAAAAAAATCTGAATTTGGGAATGAACTGGCCGAACAAGAGCTTCCTTCCAAATCCAATATGCCTGTGTCGAGTTATTCCACTCCTCCGCAGAGCCGTCAAAAAACGTCCCCCACCCCTCCATTAACTTTTTATTTTTTTCTTGATTTTCTGTTTGTTTTGTTTGCTTTTTCGTTTCTCCGATTTTTTTTTCTTTTATTCTTCCGGTAACTTTATACGTTCTTCAAATCTGCCAGAAATCGCGCGCGCTGTTCCGCAAATTGAGGCCAGCATTCAAGAATAAAACGGAACGTACAAGCCCCCGTCACTTTCGTTGTCCTCCTGACATCTCGTCGTTCTGTTCTCGTGAAAAATATAACGACCATTCAGTTGCTTTTTTTTTTGTCCTGTGCCGTCACATAAAAATTTAAAAAAAAATAAAAAAATAATAAATTATTTTGTTGTAGCCTCCAACCCAGAGACGTGAGTGATTTGCACTAGGTTTGTGTGGGTACCGTCATATCTGGTCTTCGGGGTGGTGCGGGAGGACATTTGAAAAGCGTAAAATTCACTCATGCGTTTTTACGTGTGGGTGTCTGGAGATGCTCGTGTGTGCGTGTGTACGTGTATGTGCGTGTTTTATATGTGTCATTTGCGTGTTTGTGCGTACGTGTACGTATGCTTCTGTGAGATGTATGTGTGTTTACGTGCGCGTCCGCGTGTGCGTGCGAGTGTGTGTGTGCATGTTTGTGTTTGTGTGTATGTGTGTGTGTGTGCATACACTTACGTACAGAGAAAGCGAAGTCCGAGGAGGTAATTGCGTGTTAAACTAGACCCGAAGAAAGAGCACAGAATAGAAAACCGGAAAGAAGTTGTTTCGCGCAAACTCCGACGAAGTCGCGATTGTTCTGCCGGCTGGAAATAACCCCTCGCGGAGAAAGGCACGAAGGTGCCGCTGGAGCGTCATAAAATCTGAACGTGCCGTCCGTTAGTCCACATGCATTCGCTCCGACACCTGTATGGCGTCTGAAAAGAGGAAACGGTCTTTGAATTTCCATTCACGCGTTCTATTTTGGCTAACGGACTGCTTTTTTACATCTGCCAAACAGATGCCATATGTGTGCGAACGCCATATATTTGAAAACGGGCTTCTTCTTTTTCTTTAAGACGGCTACTTTAACTTGGGTTTTTTTCTGGCAATAAAACGCATCAGCCGCAGAGAAGGTTTGAAACGTATTATAATTTTAATATCGCTAAAATGTGTAATGCGCTAGTTACACTAGCGCTCTGAACTATCATTAAGCTGGCGATCGTTGGCATTTCCCAACTGTCATTCAGCTCCGCTAAGTTGGCCGGTGGTGTCAGGGTACCAGTGTTGTAGGCGTTACCGAAAAAGTAACGAAATACGTTACTCGTTACTTGCAAATAAAAGGAACGCGTTACGGACCTACGTTATCGCAATACAAAAGGAACGCGTTACCGTTATTGTTACCGAATAAAAGTAACGCACGTTACGTTTGCGTTACTTTTTTCATTACGACTTAACACGTTTTACTGTTTGGACGGTACAGGTATGCATAAGCACCCTATTTCAAGAAATGTTCTGTTCATGCAGAATCTGAGCATAAGTACTTTATCTTTTTTACGGTATCACCTAAATACTCATAAGAAAAAACGCAAAAAACAATCAAATAAAAACTTAGAAATTCACATGGCTTAGCGCCTAAAACCACGAAAAAGAAAGGAAATGTTATTATCTTAAGTCTTGGGAAGAAGAAGTACCTGTTACTTGAAATAAGTAACATAAGTACGTGACCTGTCACTATTTTGAAAAACAGTAACGAGTACATTACACCTTACCGAAAAAAGTGACGGATCACCGGTAACGCCATTACTTGTAAAGCGTTACGGCCAACACTGCACAGTACTTAGGTCTAACAACCCCAGTTGAGATGCCTGTCAAGGAACACAGTTGATACCAAAAGGAAACCAAAACTGATCTCACGTTACCTTTTTTCTCAGAACGTTATCCAAAGTAATTATATGCATTATTTTTATTTAGGGATATGCGTACTTTTTTATTATACACAAGGAAAAACATTTGTCAGGTATTTTTTTACCTGTAAGACGGGGTGACGCCATATTGTGAGAGCATAGATAAAAAGTGGTTTATGTCCTATAATTGCTAGTATTGTTTTACTTTCAGTCACTGTGTCATCATGTCAGTCAGTATGTCATCATACTGTGTCATCATTTCAGTCAATATGTCATCATAAATAGAAATTTGTTCTGCTCAAAAGGTTTGTATGTTCCACAGTGCAAGTTGATATTGTACGTATAAACCATGTGGTTTATATTACCTTTATGCGCATGTAAAGAATTATTTGGGCCCCACTATGTAACCTCATTATAATTTTTTTCAATAAGAAGGCAGGAGCAGGGTGGCAAAAATCACCCGACCTCCTATAAAGCCAGGCAATGTGTAAACAATTTACGGAACTGTTATCAAACATGCTGTTTGACAAAACATGCGAGCACGACCCAGCTGTTTACTCTATATTACTCTGAATTATTGAAGGCCCAGTAGATTATGCCGGGAAGTTTTATATTTACACGAGTATTTTTGTCACGTTAAGTCATCATCGGAATGTTCTCGTTTAAAAAAAAACAGAAACCGCACGGGGGAAAGGGCTATTGGTGCCAGTGCCCCAACATAAAGCCATAATTTGACTACACAGTACACAGGGACCGAGTAAAGAATGCATAATTTCCTTCACAAGCCCTCTGCAAAAACGTTCACTAAGCCCCTTACTACTTTAGCGCCATCTATTCCCGTGCGCGTGAAGCGCGCTCGGTGCGCCGAACATAATCTGGTCGCCGCGTGAGACAGAGAGTCATCACCTAAATGTATTTCTTCCACCGTGTGACTGACTGAGTACAAGGAGATAAAGACAGTGAAGGGTGGTCTAAGGATGACTGAAGAGAAAAAATGAGAAGCAAATAGGCGATATTCAGCTTATAAAAAACACACACAAAAATTCATTTTTCAGGCAGCGTCTAAAGCGGGGGCTCACACCGCCTATTGGCGACATGAGGGATCGAAAGCGTCGCCGTAGTCGGCCTTCCGCCGATTGGTCAAATGCTGACTATACAACGTCAGCAAGGAATTCTCATCGAAGGAAATAAGAGGAATGGAAGAACTTCTATTTTGACGGCGTTGGCAGTCCTGGTTTCAAATCGCAATCATTTCAAGCTTTCGTCATGCTAATTACAAACACAATCGAACTTGTTGTTCGCAAAGGTATGACGTCAGGTAAGGGAACCATGGAGGGCGCCACCAAAACGTCTCGCCGCCAATACATCATACAAAGAACACTCAGAATACAGACTAGAACTCCAGTAACTGCGAGATTCGTGCTTCGAATGCCGCATAGCAATGAGTTCGCGGAGAAACTTTGCACGCAGCATTCGAACCACGGATATTGCGGTGACACGTGTTTTCAGACTCTCTTTTGTATGATGTATGAGCAGTACGACCCCGGCTTTAGGATCCGAGATGCTCCTGGGCGATTTGCGTCCCGGTGACGCGCCGCAGTATCAGTTGTGCTCGTCGCGGCCATCGCGGCTTCGACTCTTGGCGCCTCCAGATTTCGGCACCGTGGAACAAACACGCCAACACCCGTCGACGTTTTTTTGTTCTATGTTTTCGTTTGTTTCCCTTCCCTTGAGGAATATTGATTAGAAACAAGTAAAAAAATAATGAAGCACACAGACGCCACACAGATGACACACAAACAATAGCTCTTCAGTCTCATGGTATAGTCAGATATACTTCGCTTTACCTTACGAAGTTCCACGATGGACACAACTGCGCTACCCGCGCCAATCTATAGCTCATAAATTGTCACGTGACTTGATGCTCCAGGCGTCGCACCGCCTCAGTGACATCCTTTGAGCGATGGATTGGCTCCGGTGGACTGTAGCTTCTTTTCAGGTCCATCCTAAGGTGAAACACAGCATAGACATATACGCCATCGCGCCGCCTCGCTGCGCACTCACTGCATTATCATTGAAATACTTTGTTTGGTCCAGTATTGAGGCTGTCTCCATGTCGCCGCCCTTTGTTTAGTCGAAATTGCGCCGCTGACGTCACCGTCGCGAATATTTATTTGACTTCACGCAGCAACTTAACAAGTCGCTAATCCCATTTTATAACGCCGAACCGTTTTCCAATAAACCGGAAACCGCCACACGAGATTACGGTTCTGTTCAAATTGGGGTTCGGTATTAAATGCCTGATTTCGATTGCGGGTTTGTTTCGGTTCAGCAAAAAAATAACGGTTTTGCTCCCGGTTTTAGTTCGGGTTCGGGCTCGGTTCGGTTCAACACCTGATCTGTATTAAGGGATTGCTCTTCGCTTGCTGGCGGACCGAGTAGGTGTACTGAGATTGGGATTATCCCTGCTGTTTTCACTCAGCGTATGGAGGGGATTTGTGTACTCACCTTTCAAGTCCTGCATTGAAAAAAATGAAAGACGTTTACAATTCCCTGTAATGCCGAGTTAGAGCGCAGCTCTTGAGGAGGAGAGGGGAGCGTACGGAGAGGGTATGCCCCCCCTCCTCCTTCCTCCCCCTTTCCTCTCCTTCTCCTCCTCCTCTCAACCTCCTCTCATTCTCCCCCTCTCCTCCTCCTCCCCTCCTCCTCCACCTCCCTCCCCCCTCGTGACGATACTCATAGACCGTCGTGACGTCACTCGTGACCCTAGTGACCCTCGTGACGTCACTCGTGAAGGCCTCGTGAAGGTCGTGACCTTCACCAGTGAATGTCGTGACCTTCGTCATGACCTTCATGAGTGACCTTCGTGACATCGCTCGTGACGTCATTGTAAATTATGTCCCATAATGCAACCCGCGGTTACGCCGATGGCGACGCCGACGCCGCTCAAGCCCGGAAACGGCGCGCCTAAGAACTGCGCTCTAAAAAAATGAAAGACGTGTACAAATATCTGTAATGCGAAGTTAGAGCTCAGCTATTGAGGTATTTTGATTTTGCGATATACCGTATTGAACAACTTGAGATATATATATATATATATATATATATATACTGATATATATATAGTATATATATATATATATGATATATATATATATATATATATATATGTATATATATATATTAGAGCTAGCGTACGAACCCTGTCAGGAAAGGCCGGAGCACCGGGTGCCTATAATCGTCGAACGGAAGGCCGGACTCGGGCCGAAACGTCGAAGAATAAACCACCCGTTGTTGCTGTTTTCATCAAGGGTTTTGCTTTTCCTCTCAGTTATACTCCCACGCCTTCGGCCCCCCGCCACCATGCCCGTTATATATATATATATATGTATATATATATATATATATATATATATATATATATATATATATATATATATATATATATATATATATACGAGGGGTGATCAAAAGTTCCGGGACTGATTTTGTTGCGTAAAATGTAAGAGCAGTACAGTGATGCGAGCGCAGCAGTCAAAGGAAAGAACCTTCGTGTCTCATTATACCAAAGGGCGTCGCTCTGTGAACATTTGGAGCTGCGCTACACTAGTTTGTTTGACCACATGCACGAGCATGATGGCGATCTTTCCATAGACTGCAAACCAAAGCGAGAACGAACATCGATTTTACGTCAAACTCGGCAAATCTAAAACAGAGACCTCTGAAATGATTTAGAAGACTTATGTCAAAAAGCAGTGAGGTGTGCGAGGTGTTCTGAGTGGCACTCGCGCCTCAAGAATGGCAGAACGTCACTGAAGTCAAGGAGAGGGCGGATAAAGTCGCCCTACCGCTCTTCCGTCTTCCAGCGATGTTCTGCCGTTCCTGAAGCGCGAGTGCCACTTAAAACACCTCGCACCCTTCACTGCTTTTTGACATAAGCCTTCTAAATCATTTCACAGGTCTCTGTTTTATATTTGTCGAGTTTGACGCATAATTGATGTTCGCTCTCGTTCTGGTTTGTAGTCTATGGTAAAATCGCCATTGTGCCCATGCACGTGGTCACGAAAACTCGTGAAGCGCAGCTCCAAATGTTCACAGAGCGACGCCCTTTGGTATAACGAGACACGAAGGACCCTTCCTTCGACTGCTGCGCGCGCATCACTGTGCTGCCCTCTCTTTTTACGCTACAAAATCAGTCCCGGAACTTTCTGATCACACCTCGTATGTGTGTGTGTGTGCCATTATAGATCTCTCATCATATAGTGGTTCTGCACCCTCCTCCTTCCGTCCCCTCCTCCTCTTCCGTACCCTCCCCTCCTCCTCCTCCGTACCCTTCCCTCCTCCCACAGCTTACCCGCTAAGTTAGCTAGGAAACCGATGCCACGCGGCCTCCACACAGTTCCATTTCCCTCGCTAAATTGTAGCGGGGAAAATGGCGTCACATGACCTCGTGTCACGTCACCTATGAACGGATTCAGTTCCTCCGCTAGATTTAGCGGGAAAATTGACGTCACGTGACCTCAGCACCAATTCAATTTCCCGCTAAATTTCAGCGGGGAAACTGAATTGGCGTGCAGGTCTGTGACGTCCCATAATGCAACAATACGCATTCAATTTCCCAGCCCAAATTTAGCGGTAAAACTGTCGTCGCGGCGACCACAACGCCATTTCCAGTGTCCCCGCTGAATTTTGGCGGGAAAAAATGTGATGTCCCATATGTGCAACGCGCGCTGTTACGCCGACACCGCTCAACGCGGAAACGGGCGCCTAAGAGCTGCGCTCTAAAAGTTGACGCCAAGTGTAGGTTCGAACGTTTTGAATAGCGCTGTGCTCAGATAAGTTGACATTGCTTAGAAACTAAGTTCAACCGCGGCACCCGATGCCTATGCGAAATGATTCTGCTGGGAGCCGCACCGTGGCGCCACAGCCTGGTCGCACGCAATGCGGAGAGCAAGTCGTCCGCTTGTTGCGCAGGAGCTGGCAGTGACGTCAGAACGACGCCGAGCTCTGATTGGCTTTGATTGAAAGGATAGTGGGTAGACCTCAATGCTAAATGCCTTGATTTCTACCCGCTATTTTTTTTTCAATGAGCCAATCAAAGCTTGGAGTTCTGACATCATCGGAACCCTTGTGCAAGAAGCAGACGAACTTGCGCTTGGCATAGTCCCTGCCAGCTTAAGAAGCGCACAAACTATTGTGATTGGGCTTCTTGTGATTCCTTCTTCGGTGTTCTAATCGGCCAGCATCTTACTGAAGCGATAAGGTTCTGGGCACTCGACACGCCCTGTGTTTCTTAAGTTGTCGTTGACCGTACGCCGAGCAACTGCTTTAAAAGGCGTCTTTGGAGCATGAGAAAGCCATGGAATGCGCGCCCATCAAAGGGCAACATAGAGAACGCCCAGGGAACGCGCGGTGATAAGGCAGCAAAGCGCGCGCTGTATCAGAGATGGCAAGAGTACTTTCAAAAAGTAATTAAATTACATTACAAATTAACACTGACCAAAAGTAATTACATTACATTTCGATTACTTTCCAAAAGTAATGAAATTACTTTAACGTTACCTTTTAATACTTCGAGGCAGTACTTCTTCGGCTCATTTTATTTACAGTATATGTAGCAAAACCCAGATCTTCGTGTTTTCCATCGCAAAAGCCTTATCCGCCTCTAAGTGAGCCATACTGAACAGTCGTTTTGCTGGCACACAGACATAAGTGTTAAACATGAAGAATAGTTTCTTCTTTAGATGTGACTCAGAGACAGTCGACTTACAGGTTTCGCTATTCACTTAACGGTGAAGGTCCTTAGTTAAAAGGTGATATGTTTCCGTCTTCCTGTTTTAGGAAAAGCTACAGTCCGTGTCAGTATGTTAAGCCGTGCCATGGGAGCTCGTCCTCACGAGGAGTCGTCACGTGAAACGTTTCCCTTCCGCCTCGGGCGCAATCTGCTATCGTCCCAAGACACACTAGTCGACGCATCCCCGGTCATTCCTCTCAAGGAGGTATTGTTCTCAAACACCCGAAGAGCCCAAGTTATTGCGCATTGTCACAGAAAGCGGATGGATATTTGCTAGGCCTAGGCGGAAGCGTCGCCAGTTGAGAAAAGGGGTGGCACGAGGCTTCCTAAAATGTGTACTTTCCCAACAAATGAGTGGCGATATCTGCTGGCAGGCTTCTTCCCTGATAAACTTCCCAAGAAAAGGCAGTGAGGCGATGCCGCGAGCGGCACCTGCTTTGCTCGATTCCCGTCTTGTTTTACTACAAAAAGCACCTTTACTTAAAGGGGCCTGCAACAACTTCTTGACTGGTTTTTAATTTGCACCGAACCTGAGCGCACTGAACGTAGTAACTTAAGGCCACGGTCCCACTGAATGTGGCAGTTTAGGTACTTTTTGGTAGGTCATTACTCATCTCCTTTTAAGCACTGTTTTGTGGGATTGATGTCATTCGAAAGTCAATGCAATCCTCTTTCATTTGATATTATGTATGTATTGGTTTATACTGTTCATGCGCATTTGTAGCGTTGTCAATATGATGGCGCGGACCCTCACTTGCTCCACTGGTTCATGTTTTACGAACGATTCATTAAAGATAACACGGTTCCAATAGAGCAGTTTTGTTAAGATGATGTCGGAGCAGAATGTAACGGTATACTTTTTTGGTATTTGCACTACTTTGTTTTTTACAGCTCTCCAAATATTGCCCCAAAATTGACATTTTTCAGCACAAATATACTTTTAATGGCAAGCGCTAGGGCAATGAAATTAGCTACAGATGTAGTGATTATATTCGGTAATATGCAGAAAAAAAATTAATGTTGTGTAATATTTTTTTGTTTAGATATTCTATATCAAACGTAGCACTTTTTTGTGCTTCGAGTCATCGTAATTCAAATGCCGCTGAGTAAATAATTAAACTATGGTAAAACAGTTTAGAACACTTAGAACTACAATAGTTGCCCAAGAGGTGGACGGTGGCTTTTTTTATTTTCAAAGTCATAACGCTCCGGGAGCCCTTCAAACTTACCTGTTTTTGACGCACATCTTTTTTGGACATCAAACAGATTTATTGGCATCTAATAACATTTATTCTATGGAATAGATATACATTGCGATGTATTAGATTTCCCAATGATCTTGCTTTGGTTTCTTGATAGTTGTAGAGCTTAGCTAATTTTAAAAACAATTAAAAACTGTTTGGGTGTTTTGTTGTGCTACCTGGCGGATGGCAGACAAAACTGCTGATTTCCAAGTTCAAATAATTTTCGAGGGCGGCGTTGGCGTCTGTATCATCATCAATCTCCGTGTCGTTTCACCTTCACATTTAGAAAATATATTTGAAGATTTACTATCGATAAATGAACGGTTTAAGTACTGGGTCAGGTTAATAAATCTAAGAGAAATAATTACACAAGCGTAGCGTGATATAAAGTGTTCATTATTCGATATAATTGAAATCAATAAACGATAAAGACGAAGAGGGAAAGAATACACCCGAGTTCACTTCATGCCTAGAGTCACTAAATGAGCTGCGTTTAAAGTATCGGCACTCCGTTCCCCAAAATTGTTTTGGGCGCCGCCATTTTGGGTCTTGCGCAGAGCAAACAGAACTGCCGATCGTCATGTTCCAAAAGTGCAACATCCTCTGCATTAGATGCGGTGCTAGGAAGCTGATACATTATTGCTAGGCTCTGTCGCGGGTTGTTTAAACATTCGTGGAGGACGGAAAAGCGTTTCCTGTGATTTTAGACAAAGCTTCGGATAACTGGCAACCATGATTGTAAGCCACAATATGGCCAAGTGTCGGTACTCTGAAGCATAGCTAATTTACTGGCACTAGCGGGAACAATGAGGAAGAGGCAGCTGTCAAAAGGTAGTGGCTTGTGGAATCCACGGGGCTCACGTCATGGACCCTCCAGGTATTACAAGCTTCTTGAACAAGGGCATGAATAGTGTCATTAAATAAGCTACGCTTCAGAGTAGCGACACTTGGCCATATTGTGGCTTAAAATCATGGTGTGCCAGTTATTTGAAGCTGTATCTGAAATCACAAGAAACGCTTTTCCGTCCTCCACATTAAACAGTTTGCGACAAAGCAAAGCAATATTACATGAGCTTCCTAACACCGAATCTAATGCTGAGGAAGTCGCAATTTTGAATCATGACGATCGGCAGTTGCGCCTGCTCTGCCGTTGGCTCTGCACAAGCACCAAAATGGCGGCGTCCACAACACTGTCGAAAAAGAGAGTGCCGATACTCTAAGCGCAGCTCATTTATTGGCCCTACTTCCCGCGAACCTCCTTTCCCCTGACTGAAACTGAAACTAAATATGAATAATACACCATTATTATAGCTTATTTAGTTTTAACCACCTACACATAATGAGAGGAGGAAGCGGCTGGGTAGGAGAAACGCGGGTTTTATGTGCGACTGTTTCTAATCAACGTTAGTTCTAACCGTCTCAAAAGAGAGAACGCGCGAGCTTGCGCTGGTTAAAAAAAAGACGGTAAAAAAAAAGAGGTGACACGCTGTGTTCTTTGTGATTGTGCGTCTAATTGCAAATTGTTGTGTGTATGTTTATACAGCCGGAAGTTAGTCTGCCTTAGTGGGCGTCTGGTGTCTCAGGTGTACATGAGCAATTTAGCCAGTGCGGTACAACCGCAAACCTGGGGTCTTTAACGTGCACCACGCAGTAGTGATACACGACCGCACGCCGGTATGATGCTCTTCCACATCGAAACGGGCAGGGGCGGGGTGGGTTCTGCAGCGCGAGCTTTCGCTCCACGTGTTCCGAGCTGGTGTGCGCTAGACATGCACTCGGCCACCGATCGCCCCCCCCCCCCTTATATAAGTATTTGAAGATCGACGATGGACGTCGATCGTCTCGAGGTAATGTAACGTAATAACATTATATAATTAATAAACATATTGAAGGACTGAACGACTCAATTTTTCAATTCTTGAATTGTAATATGGCGGTAGCCTATTGTACTTACTGTTGATGAAGAGCAATATGAGGTGACGAAGTAATGATTAAATTATCAGGCTCTATAAGGACGACGATATTAGTGGGTGTCGAACCACAACGTACAGTGCCAGACTTGTTTCAAGTATCGTGTACCCAAAGACCTTTCTTCACCCGCAACAGAATATGGTAGAATCAATGAGGATGCTGCTTTACAACTGTACGTGGAACAGGAAAACTGCAATGTGCAGAAGTGCGGCTTATTCGTTAATATAAAGGACGGATTTCTAGCAGCATTCCCTGATTGACTACTTGGAACAAATGGCCTCATTGACGTAAAGTGTCCCCGTTCCAAAAGATTCTTGAAGACTACTGAAACCGCAAAGGAGTATGAGGCGAAAAATAAGAAATAGGAGCCTGGTGTGAAAGGTCCAAATCACCACCATAGCCTCTACTACCAAATACAAGGGCAGTTACACAATACACAAAGAGAGTTTTGTGATTTCGTTATATTTACACTCAAGGGCATTGATATCCAACGTCTTCAGAGGGATGACACCTTCTTGTCAACCAACATAGAGCCTTTTTTACTCAAGTTTTACATGGAAGGCCCGACTTCCGCTGAAATTCCTCACGTACACAAGTTGTCCGACCGAATAATCTGCCATTACTCCCGATCTGGGAGTCTCTCGATCTTCATTCATGGCCATAGTATCATATGAGATCGAGCGGTGTGGCTCTTCGTCCGCCGAACATATTGTTTCGGCGGGTGTTTTACCGTGTAAAATGAAACCGTCGCGTGCTGCTGGAACAAGAACCTGGCGATTCTTCACTGAACTGCTTCTTCCGTAAGCTTCAATTAAGAGGGCTTTTTTCGTTTCGCACACCCACTGTTCTGCTTGCCCGTTAGTTGCAGGATGGTATGGTGCACTAATGTGATGCCTGATGCCATTTTTTTTTTTTTGTGGGGGGGGGCTTGTTTATTTTATTTGAAGCAAGATTTGGCGCGTTATCAGAGAAAAGTATTTTTGATAGGGCAAAAGTAGGGAAAAGAGAGCGTAGAACGTCTATGACGCGTTTTTACGTCGTGGCAGGCATCGTGTAAACTTCCAACCACTTAGAGTACGCATCGACCATGACTCCGCAGATGCGGATACGTTTCGCCACCCACAGAGTGAAGAGTGGATCGTTTTCAGTTACAGTTCATGATGGCGCTGGACTCGAGGAAGCCTTCGACTCTTTCCACAAAGTTAGCTGATGTGCCAGCACTTTTGTCGAAAGTGGTAAGTGTTCGAAACGTCGACAACGTCGGTAGCCACGTGCTGTGCTTGACCCTGGACGCTTACCATTCGCTGAGAAGAAACTTGCTTGTTCGTCTGCCACGATTCGTCCGATATCAGGTCATCACCGCTACTCCATCTCCCGACAAAACAGGTCGTCATTGTCCGCATGTCCATAGTTAGCAATCACGTGAACTTATAAATTCCCATACGCTCATAACTTGCCGTCGCTAAACGCCGTTCATTCATAGCGTGTTCATTGCAAATAAACGTCTTCCTATTTATTCTGATGGTTTTCATCATACTCCTCCTAAGCTGTACTTACAACATTATATCGGTACTTTCGAAAATATTGCAACGGCGTTTGTTTTCTGGGAACTATAATGTAACAACCTTTACAAAATCTTCCGGATCCCATGAAACACAATATTTCGTTATGTCACTTTTCGGTCGTCATTATAATGGTGAGGTAAGTACCGTAAATTGCGAAGCAGTTTACTTGACGTCCGCTTCCACTGATGTCTTGGAAGATTGAGTCTACTGAGCGTGCATCCCTGCAGAAGTTTTCATTGAAAGAGTATTGACACGTCAATCAACAATTGATTCCTTCTTGGTAAGATTTATTGCGAAAGCCCGTGACAACCGCCGAACCGCATCTCCCTATATCAGAGAACAATTTATACAAAGCCTGACATTCTCGCATACATTCGTTTGCTGGGCCACGCTATTGAGCCAGCTGGAGCACAGCTGGCAGCGGCGCGAGCAAGGCCACGAGGGGAACGTGATGGTGCTCGAGCCATCCCACCGTGAACCAATGTTTCGGCCACCCCACGGGTGCGTGTCGCCATCTATTGGTTGAACTAACGCCTTGTTCAAGATGGCCGCCGTGGGACCGCAGCCTTAATGAAACCTTTCTTTTTCTTAAATTTCGCTTTATTTTAAAAGTTATAGGCAAATTAGAATTACAAAAACAAGCAAAAAATAACCTGCTTCATGACGTCGTAGGTCCTGGCTTGAGTGGCCGTGAACTAGAGGAGGGGTAGTGAGCTATATCGAGCGCTCACGGCTGCCGCACTCCGTGTCGACGGCTCGAGAGGGCGCCACTAAAGCATGTGTTGGATAGGCTGTATGAAGCGGGCGGCCATGGCGGCTCGCATTGCATTTGCTGCGCGATTAAAGACTATTTCGGCATAACACTTCATTGGCCACAAACGACAGCAAACACGGGGTAAATATCAGTTCAGAACGGGAGCCACTTCGCGCTGCCATACCGCCAAATGGCCAAATCGCCAGCAGGGCCCGCGCCGAAGGCCTTTGGAACGCTCGGAACCGGTCTGATCCTCGAGCCGGTATACGACCGCAGCGCCGCCGCGTACACCCGGGATCTTTCTACGCTCGCTGTTCGTCGGTGTCTCATCCCACTAGCCCTTTCTAGTATGCGCCGTTTTTCCGCCGCTTGGTGGCGGGTATGTCGACGGGTCATTTCTTGTTTCCGTACTTTATAAACTGCATTTGTTTCTTTTCTGATCTAAAATACTGAACAAAAACTACTTTCATACATAATTGAAACGGTTCGCGACACTTATATTTTGTATCTCGACTAAAAAAAAGCTTTTAGCGGCTCTGACCAGTAGTAAGGCCAGGACCTAAGACGTCACATATCGCGCGCTTTCGGCAACGCGGGTCGCCCTCGTAGGTGGAGGAGGTTTCCGCGTCGTCCGGTTAAAATATGACGCACTGATATTTAGTTACTCTCTCCGTGCCCGCTGGCTTGCCCGAACCCCAAGAGACGTGGAAACCGCAAAAAAGGTAGATGCTTAAATATGATTGCTAGGGCCCCTTTAACAGAGGCCAAAGATATATACACACGAAAAATTCTGGAGCTTTGACAAGAATTTCTTATTAACTATTTATTCCTGTCGTTTGTTGTTCAAAATGGTGGAAGCTTACGGTTTGCTCTTGTTTAACGAAAAAGCAAGAATACTCGAAATCTGTTTGTCCTCTTCTCGGGTTTTAAGATCTGTTGATCCATAGCATTCATTATACTTAAAGGCCTGCCAGAACCCAAAGAAAAGCGGTCACGAAAAAAAATTAAGGACGTTTACAAATCTCTGTAATGGGAACTTAGAGCGCAGCTCTTGAGGTCTTTGATTTCGCGATCTACGGTGACGGGAGGGTACCCTAAGAGGAGGAGGGGAGGGTATAGGAAGGAGGAGGGAAGGGTACAGAGAAGGAAGAGGCGTGGGTACGGAGGTTCCTCTACAACTTCCGTGATACCGCAGTTTCGTTTTGCGTTGGGCTCTGGTTTGGGCTCTGCTATGGCGTAGCGCAACAACCTGTCGGGACGAATTGTTACAGATTGTGACAAAAAGCAGTTCGCTGTTGCCTCGTACCACTATGGTGCCTTGAACGCGTCTCCGGCTGGTGTGTATAGCGTCCTATTCCGCCCATACATCAAAAGCGGTCCCGACGTGGCAACAAATGCCGTCACAGAAGCCAGAGTGTCATGCTGTCAGATGTCGCGATCCTGGCGGTTGGTCGTAGAAATGTTGGCGAAAAGCACGAGCGAACGCGAGTGTCGCTGTCGTCATGGGGTCCCAACTTCAGGCTGCTGAAGCTTTCATAGGCTCTCACACCAGAGACCGACCTGCAGCAGAACAGGTTTCTGCTACACCTACCACCGCTGCTAGAACACCGCCAGGATTGCGACCGGCGACAGCATGACACTTTTATGACGTCACCAGGCGGAAATCGAGGGACCACTTTTTGTTTTACTCGGTAAAGACACCAGTCGGAGACGCGTTCCAAGGCACCATAGTACCGCCAGCGTCGCCTCGCCGCCACCGCGTTTGGGAGAGGAGGAAAAAGAGAAAGACAAAAAGAAATACAAATGAGTTTTGACAGAGGCCGCTAGGACCGCTGGCGCTGATGAGAGTTCGCCCCTGCGCTACAATTACGTTCGCCGTTATGCCAGTTCCCCTCTCTTTTCCGGCAATTTGACGCGTGCGCGAAACTACAGGGGCGCTTCTCGAGCTATCATCATCATCGTTTGTGACGTCACCAGTAGGACAGGTTGGGACAGACCGCGCGGATATTGTGTCCTTCGTCTCGTCAGGTCGCTTCATGCGATGTGTGGGTCACGCGCGGCCAAGCCTGTTTCACGCGTTCTGTTCTTTTGGTGAAGTGATATTTGTAGTAGGACATTTTACCAAAGCGGGGTAGGTGTACCGAGCGCTCCGCATTCTTGGGTAGTTCTACGTGCCGCCGCTTCATGACGAAAAAGTGGCGCTGTAGCCAGGCTACCGGTAGAGTGCGCTACCGGTGCTTTTCTGCTCGAAGGGGCACGAGAGCGTCTCGTACTCCGCGTGCTCATGCAGGATGCACTTCTACGCCTGGTGCCATTGTGCGCCGTGCGGTGGCACCAGGCGCAGGGTACCGGTGCCATCGGCGTCATGAAGAAGTGGCACGCTATCGATTTTCTGTTCGGCACACCTCCCCTTACAGTCACCATACCAAAGCTTGAAAACATGGCACGTGTAGTCGTGCTGACATACACTTAGGACGCTGAGGTGTCAAAGCGCACAGATGGTGGTGTGCTGTTCTCTGCAGCAGTACAAAAAGCTGGATGATGAAACTAGAATATTCAGCGCTTTATCTCACTACAACACCTACCAGGTCCAATAGGGTGTGTTTTTATTATGATTCAGATAAAATAAAACTAAGAAAGTGTTTCATCAAATTGAAAATAGGAAAGCAAAATTTGAGAACCTCTCGCGTGTGTAGTAAACACGTCAGTAAAAGCGACTCCGTGTATCCTATTGGTTCCAATGTGTTCTGTGAGTGGTAATCTCTTATTAGTTCCGAGCTCATTCTTTTTGGAATTTTATGAACCAGTAAACAAACATTTCCACAGTATAACTGGCAGGAAGAAGCGGTGACTGACTTCCTGAGTCGTTTCAACTAAATCCCTGCTTATTCACCCGATCGACGCGAAACGTGCGAGACCCCCTCGCGATCAAAGTCTTAAATCTCGTAAGTCAGTGACACTTCAGCGTCCCCAAAATTACTACCGTTTGTATGTTTAATTTTTACGGACCCAAATGCCCATAATGCGTGATGCGTTTCTCAGCGAGCGATTTTAAATTTGTAAACAATTTAATCAAAAATTAGGAAGAACAAATTAATCAACGGCCTGAATTTGCCGGGACATGTCGGACAATTTATAAATTTATGAAAATTTCTGCTTTTTTTTGTTTTGTTGAGAAGTTGCGATGTGACAAGCTTCGTTACCACGTATTCGATTCGGGAGGAGCCCAGCGTCAGTTGCTGACGGGCATTTGCTCGTCAGGAACTGTCGAGTCACATTTGGATAGAAGCGTCGGTATCAGCAAGCTCAATGTAGCTAAAACAACTGTGCGGCGCTTTGCAACACAACTGTGCGCGCGTGCACAGCTAAAAAGACAGCACTTAATTTACTCTGGTGAATGCAAAACATTTTTCCTTAGCCTCCACAGATACGAAAAAAAAAGAAGAATGAATGAGGCTGTAAATAGTCCTGGCGCACGCTGCGCAATCTGTAATGTATTGTTTCTGAGCATTTCAAAGATTTTCTAATACTAGAATCAACTTCGAAGGCACTGTTATTTATTTGAAAGATCACTCACAAGAACTTCATACAATTTTTTTTATAAACAAACAGTTTTGATTTGGCATAGATGCTAACTAACATGGCTACCCCGTGCTTTGACATAACGCATCGTCTGCTAGCATCCTACCAGCTGCGTCGCAGGAGGGCGCCCGCAAAGTGGTTTCTCTATTTTCTTCGTACGAGGCTTTGCGATAAGATGGCCGTCGTTTATTTGCTCTGACGCCTCTTTCACGACATTTCACGGTGCAAGACAATTGCTCTTTTTTTTTTTAAAGATCGCAAATGATTTTTTTTTATATGGGACAAAAGGAATTTAAAAAGTAACGAGTAATTTTCTTGAAATTAGTGCTTGAAAGTAAATAATTACATTACTAATTTACCAGCCTATAAAATAACTCATTACATTACCATTACCACATAAAGAAATTTACTCACTGTAATTTAATTATGTCATTACTTCCATCTATGGCGCCGTTATTGGTTGATGTCGCGTCGGGCGGAGACAAAAGCGCATGGGTGCTTTTGGCGATAAACAAAGGTAAACAAACGCACGAGCTGCTGAAGGAGCAGAAGAACTCACACGCCGTATAGCCTTCGAAGTCGATTAAGAAAAGTAAAAGTTGCCAGACGAATGGCCTTGAATGCCTCTCCGTCAGTAACTGCTATTTGGAAACTTCTCCGCGTGCGCCTGTTGGAAACGGTTTTCGCGCCTCCAAGAAGACAAACAGGCGCGATCTATCCGGATACTTTATTTTTCTAAGCTGCGAGCAAGGCGCCAACTACTCGAGCGCGGTACCGAGGCACTGTAGAGGGGCCGAGAAGGACGTGTTATGTTTGCGCAAGGGGCCCAAATTAGACCTAGTTTAGGGGCAGGTAGCTACGCGGAGATTCCGCGAGCCGTACGCGGGAATGGCGAAGAAGGAAGAGAGAAGGACGAGGAGAGGCGATAAATATATTGGATAACGGTCAGGCGGGCGGGGACCGAAAACAACCAAGCTATCGGACGTGTTTGACTAAAAGTTTCTCTGGATGACGAAAAAATCTTCGAATGAGCCTTCCAGAATCGCAGATTCTCTGACAACTGGGCGCCATCGCGATTGACGCAAAGCAAGACCGCCGTTGAGCACATCCATTCCTGCCCATCAGCGTCGTCTTTCGCCCGTGAGCGTGTTTCGTGCGAGCGGGCGCTTGTCGTTTCGAAGTTGCAGCTTTCGCTGTTGGCGCGACTCTTGAAGGAGAGCGCTCAAGCGTGACCCGTTGGGTTTGAATTCAAGCGTGCCGCCGCCTTGTGTCGACATCGGGCGCCCGTAGTGACCTTGACACGCGACTTGCAAGGTTGATTCATCTGGCCGTGCAGGGCGAAGCTGCTCCACCCTCCAGAGTAACGACACTTCATCCACCTCGGGGCTTAAAATCATGGCTGCCAGTTATCCGAGGCTTGATCCGATATCACAGGAAACGCTTTTTCGCCTTTCGGAAATTTTAAATACAGTTGGCGACGCAGAAAAACGATGTCGCGCGAGCTTCCTGACGGAGTATCCGAAGGTCAGGATGTTGCGTTTTTAAATCGTACGTATTCCGAAGGTTACGTATTCATTGGTCCCATTACGCGTCTGTTGCGGCGGGTGCTAATAAGGTTGCACGGTTCTTTAACGACAGTCGGAAATAACAGTGATAAACTTGTATTTACGACTGTCATTTAACAATTTAGCCTACTATACGGGGAGGGGCGTTCGCTGTTGGGTAGTGCGCTACTAGAATACAAGATCTGAAGTGTATGACTCTCGGAACATCGCAATTTGAAGATTATGTTAGAATGTTTTTCTTAGTTATACGTGGTTTGGTTTTTTTCACTATTCGGCATTCGGTAGGTATTTCTTCGTTCAAGCGACCTACTGACTTCGGTTATAACGTTCATAAATACGATGGGGTGGTAAGCTTTATTTTTCGCTTTTCGCACTTTCAGCCGCATGCACCACAAAAAAGCTGCAAACAAAGTGTTTTTTTTTAGTGGCCACAAAGTAAATAAACTGTGTCTAAAATATCGACTTTATATTTTTTTACCCTAATAAAAATGATAACGACACAAGAACAGCATCAACAATGCTACTGTAACCTTCGGGGGTCATCTGAGATGAGTTACGCTCCCCAGACTAAAGCTCGCTTTGGGTCATAACTTATTCCATCGCCCACAACAAGAACACGTCGCTAGGAAACGCCCCACTAATCGCCCTTCGAAAATAGCTATAAAATTGATTGAGGCACGTCTTGTGTTTGCACCGAGTGACGAGGCACAACGCCCGTACTTCGACATATTCGTTGGATGTGTGTTGCATCATAAAAACCCCGAAGGCGCGCGTAGCTGACTCCTCTCCAAACGGCAGTGACGTCGCACACAACCTAAAAACATGCTACGAATCAATTATCGATACCTTATTGCACATCACCGATCCTGTCAAACGATGTTGGACGCCATTCCAGCTTATATAGGACAGCACGAATCCCTTTTCGACGGTATATTCAATGGAATGTATCGAACACACACACACACACACACACACACACACACACACACACACACACACACACACACACACACACACACACACACACACGCATATATATATATATATATAAAGGGAGAGAGAGAGAGAAAGAAAGAGAGATTATAAAAAGAAAAAAAACGACAGCACGCGTAGACGACTCCGCTGCAAGAGGCAGTGACGCTGTACACAACCTAGAAACAAGCTTCGAATCAATTATCGATACTTAATTGCACATTACTGATCCTGTCAAATGATGGTGAACGCCATTCTAGCTTATGAATTCCATTGACTATACCGTCGAGGAGAGATTCGTGCTGTCCTATATAAGCTAGAATGGCGTTCCACGCCATTTGACAGGATCAGTAATGTGCAAACGGAAACGGTAGACAAGCGTTTGGCGCTTGTCTATTGTTTCCGTCCGTGACAATATAAATATATACATATAGTCCCGGTGTGTAGTCTGCCGGGGCTACACACCGCGTGCAATTGGTCGAAGAAAAAAAAACGTTCTTAGGCAGTCATCACTTATTGCATAGTTAGCATTTAAGAATTATCATACACACAGCACCTTGACAGAAATCCATCACGTCTCGTTAGAACTATAAATCTAGAAAAAATAAAGCTTATATAGTCCGCACCTTCAGCTAGTCCTTACCGCGTAAAACTTCAGCTTTTAGACATGTCTTGCCCGCGCACTATGGTTCAAAAATTCCCTTTTCTAAAACGAGTCCCGCATACGCGTTGTGTTGTGTAATTAGGATGAAATATGATATCATTGTCGTCATTAACCGCAACATGCATGCAGAGTTACCCTCCGACCATCGACGGCCTTGTAGGATCCGAATGTTTCTACAGCGGCCTATGTTAGCCTGTTCGGAAAAGGTAATTCTCTTGGTTCATTCGCCTCTGCGTGTTTTGTCTTTATTGCCCATTTGAATCACTCGGAACAACGAATCAGGTAGTGCACGCATGCATGACGGCATTATCTAAAGCTACTCCGTTCAGGATCAAAGACCAGAAGCGCCCGGCCGATTTTGATCGACGTTCCATTCCTTATATTAGGGGCGAAGCTCCCTATAGAATCTAGCCTTCTCCATCCGTCCGGCGTCCGTGCTCACATCGATTGCGATCCCAGCTGTCTTCTTAAAAAAGAAAAAAAATGTTTGCGCAGTCGACAGGATGGGAACCTGTGCGGGGAGACCCCAATGGATTTCTAGTCCATCGCCTTAACCACTCGGCCACGACTGCGGGACGAGTAGGGGGCTCTGAGATATGGTAGTAACTCAAGAGCTGGGGTTACTATTATTAGGGGCGAAGCTCCTTAGGGTCTAGCCTTGTCCATCAGTCCGGCGTCCGTGCTCACATCGATTGCCATCCCATCTGTCTGTCATGGATGAAACGTTGCATGTAGCCGCTCAACGTCTATACAGAAGAGGGCGCTGCGGTCCAATGCGTATATAATCGCGTTAAACTTTGCATGCATTGGCTCAACGTTTATAGACGAGAGGGCGCTGCGGTCAAATGCTCAAATGCGTATATAACCACGTTCCATACCACACATTCTCTTTCTGACATGGATGAAAACGAACGAAAAGCTCTGCATGCTGCGGCTCAGCGTCTACGCAGACAAGCACCACCAGAGCTTCGCCCCAATCAACATCATTCACCACGTGGAGATGCGGTCATTTTTTTTTAGCGTCGTCTACCTTGAAGGTTGTAAGCCTTTACGCCAATAGTTCCACTGCCCGAACAACAGCAAATATCGCTCGAAGGTCTGTCAAACACACCTTCGTAGCAACGTTTATTTTTATTTGTTTAACTTCTGAACCTGACTTTGAAATGACACGATTATGAATAAGCTGTTCCACCGAAGACTGCTCGGCCAGAAGCAGATGACTCTGAACAGCTGAACTCTACGTCAGCTGCGCTGGTTTGGGGATCATTATTTGTCTTCTAACGTCGGATCACCGTTCTGGTAGAATTAGTCAAGAAGAGAAACGGGAGAAAAATTGCTCTGCAGAGTCACCATAGGCAGAGCTGTGTAGGTATACCTAGAGTTCCTGTATAGGCTCCCTACGGCAGCCAGAGTTGCGCGTCTGTTTTCCACGTGCCGCCGCGCCTGCTATTCTCCGAGATCCGATCACGTGAGGAGCCGGATCAAGTGCCGTACAGGAAAGTAGACGTTGCACCGTCCCGGCGTACGTTTCCCTGCTTTTGAGCACGCCGCGCGCCTCGAACGCGCGGCGCCGCTATTCGACGAACTTAGTCACGTGACGAGCGGGATTAACATGCCGTGCAGGGAAAGACGAGCGCTACGGAGATGAACGGCGCAACTCTGGCTCCCGTAGGGAAGCCTATACAGGAACTCTAGGTATACCGTGCTCCACTCAGGTACCCTCTACATACATATCGCTCTAGTGCGCCATGTAAACTCACCCCTAAACCCACCACCCTTTCCCCCTTCTTAGGCCTTGAGGCCAGTCCTCTGTTTCAATAAAGACGATTTCCCTCCTCCATATGAGCTCGAGTTTGATGTTGATGCTCAAAATGTACCAAAGATTACCTCTGTTGTAAACTCATTTAAACTCACAGTCAGCGACCAGAAAAGTCACAAACTAGCAAGAACGATAAAGGAATAATACCTTATTCACACGATCATTATAAAGGTACCTTTAACATAGGTCCCTTTGCTATCGGCGAATCAGCCCGCCGATAACACGCCACGCGCGGAAGATCGTTAATTGATTGGCCGCAGAGAATAAGGGTCCCTTAGCTAAAGGTACCTTTACGAACGTGTGAATGGGGTATAAAACGCATTGTGTGCCGCGCGCTTACTTTATAACGGGTTGCCCAAAACGAACTGGGAGGAAATCTTACCCGAGACACTGAGAAAAGAAAACACACAGACATAGCTGTGTCAGAGCCGTTCTGTGAGCTCGCTATGTCTTGCGCCCAAGCGCGTGGACATCTTCAGTTTTCGTTGTTTATTCTTCTCATGTGCTAGCACTAGCATCATGGCATTTCTTTCTTTTGCAGCGTCTCAGGTAAAACACGGCCTCAGCTTGCTTCAAACCAACCGACCTAAACGTCCGCGCAGATACTGGCCAGCTTTCCTGAGCATGCGGCTCTTTGTTACACCACTGTACAGAGCTAGGCAATAGATCTCTTCCCAGAAAATCCCACAAGGCCTCTCGTCAACCCCACATTGCACTGCGCAGAACGGGGAATTATTAAGTCATTCTGATCCACGCTCGAGCCGGCCAGCAGCTCCACACATAGGCCTGTTTCTCTAGGACAGGGGGCGCTGTCGCGTTCACAAGACGGGACCACAAAAGAGGCGCCTCTGCTAGCGTCCGCGAAACGCGACCGTCTAATGCTGACGTGAAACGGCGTCCTAGCGCCCTCTTATGTACCTTCCATGGGCGTAAACTAGCGTCTGTCAGGAATTCCGTCGGCGTCTGCTCAAGGTTCACGCGCACTAACAGCGCGTTTGAAAGGACGCAACGTATACGCACAGTGGAAACGCGACCTAAAGATATCCGATGTTTCTCGCCAGGGGCTCTGCTCAAAACGTGAGAGCTATAGGTATATCCTGGGTCGGCTTTCTAGAAGCAGCGTCTCAGCTAAGACAGGGTGAAAAAAAGCATTGAGTTGTCATAATGTGCGCTAGAGGTTCAACCGGCGCTAGTGTGCTGCCACAAATTGAAGCTGACAGCAACCAGTCGAAAATTGACTTTCTGTGATGCATTTCTATGGGGAAAAGTGAGCGTATTTTCCCCCTTTTATAAGATTATAAGAGCAAATATCTCGAATAAGTCGCACGTACTAGGTAGCTTGGAACATTTCTCTGTCAGGCAGACGAAATAATTGGTAAGTTACGGCGTTTTCTTTCAAATTCACGCATTAAAAACGGTGTTAAAACGGCTTCGCACATGTATCTATGTGCACTGTCGGACACTGTTAGCGCGAACACGAAGTCGACGCTTTTCAGCATGGGGGATATACGTGCCAACGAACGAAAGACATCTGAAAAACCAAGACAGACGGCAAGAACTACGCAGTAATACTGGATCAGTAACTCTCTCTGCATGTACGATAAAAATAAATGGAAGGCCACGTAATATAGTCCGATTTTTGATAAGTAACTACTGCTTTATTCTTTCTGCTCTGTGCGAAGATGCTTGTTCTACGTTCGAAACATCAGCCGCACACTCGAAATGTTTGAGCACAAATTCCTGATAAAAGCTGCCCGGCATAGAAAATAATAAAAGGAGACACCTTTCATAGCCCACGTACTTTATTCTTTACGTTTTAGATGTTTTTAACCACTCGTAAAGATGCAATACGGGGTCATTTTCATATAGTGACAATACTAGCATATTAGCAATATATAAGCGTTACGGGGATGCTGGCGAACCTTGAACACACTCTACATTCCTTTCGATTGTAATTTTGCTTAGAATCATCGCTTGTGTTTACACACCGGCTGTGGAACACAGGTTTGGGCCTGAAATGTAGCAAAATTAAACATCGTTCACTGATGAAAAAAAAATCCGGTGACTAAAGCAATTACATTTTCACAATGTTAATAAAGGTGCATGTTATTCGGTAAGACCCAAATAATAAAAGTGTTCCATGTTATTTTCCCGCGAAGAGACAAAATGCATGCTCGTTTTCACATAAAAATGGACAGGAGCAGCGCAAAAGTAGACTGGTTGCTGTCTGCTTCAATTTGCGTCACGGAAGTCGCATAGACACTAGCGCCAGTTGAACCTCTAGCGTACATTATAATAACTCTATGAAAGAAAGCACTGCCCAAGTTAGCGCATGAGCGGAGTGGCGTCTCAAGTCGAGTCTCAAGCGCTCGCGCACCCCTAGCTCTGAAGGCTTTTTTTTATTTTTTTTTTGTTTAGTATTAGCTAAGACGCTGTTTGTAGCAAGCAGGCCCTGGAAGTGGTTCCTTTTCTCTTACCGCTGCGAGTTCAGAACACAAAGAAAACACAACGAACGCATCACAAAGCCTACACGTACCTTGTTTTGTTAGCGTTCTGGCTTTTTCCTGTTGTGAAATAGCAAAATGCTAAACAAACGTGAAAGGCTTCTTCTGTATACGGGTACTCCCTCACGCGGCGTACATCGGATTGCCGTAGCTCGTCGAGAAGGCGACGGCAGCTTTGCTGCGTATTTTCGGAATGGGGTATTCGGTCGGGTTAGTACAGTACTGCTACGTTCTCACATCCGGCCTGCAAAACGTGCGTCACGCTTCGTGCAATGACGTGCAGGCCCACCGACATGACGCCGGTCGAAACAGAAAGTAACGAGGGGAGAAATATCATGACCCCTGACCTCTCAATTCGAAAACCGCACGAGCACCTGCTTTCTCGCAGAGCACACTGAGAGCTCATTACTCCAGTTAGATGCACATCTGCCATTCCACCTTCCATGTGACATGCCAAGGCGGGTAAAGACTGTCATTTATAGACTAAGACTTGGTGTAGCGTATACAAAAACATTTCCTTCACCGCATTGACCAAGCCAGAACGCCAGAGTGCCCAAGTTGTGATCTCACTAAAAGAATTCAGCAGGTCGTTTGCGATTGTGGTGTCTACGTTGTAGAAGAAAGCAAACTCAAAAGCACACTTGCATTTCTCGATAACCGGCCCTTTTCTGTAGCAAAAACGCTTGGTGCCTGGGACGAACCACATAAAGGAGTAGATGTCACAAAAGCTCTTGTTTGTTTTCTAAAGGAAACGGGCCTGGACTCCTGCTTTGAGACAATGAACCTGTGTGTTCGTGAGCAGTGCCGTGTCTATAGTGTTCAAGACTCGCAACTTTTACGCATTTTATTTTCTCCTTCCTCTCCTCTTTCAACCTCTCCTGTAATATTCCCATACCCCTTCCCCTGCAGAGTAGCCAAACCGGGTTAACCTCTCTATCTTCTTCTTTTCTTCTTACTTCCTTCCTTCCATCACTCCAGTCTACGAAAGGTGCTCGGCGAGTGAATCCTTCGTAGACTGCACCTGATGGTCTACGTCACGAACTTCTCTTCGGAAAGATCATACAGGGATTGGTGACAGACTGGTCATTGGACAAAATTAATTCATTTGTCATTCGTATGTCGGCACACCCTAACGCTAAATTCGTTTCTCTCCTTTAGGAACCGTCGAAAACAAAAAAAATTGTTTCCCTTACCACGTAGCTATGATGCTTTTTAAACAGTCGCTTGTTTTCAGCATCCGGCCGAGAGCCGCCGACTTCTGACAACTCGTCTAATATCCGATCCTTGTCCATATCCCGTGTGCCGCACTATCACGATTCTTTGGACTATAACACGTACATCTCCGAGTTCGAGCGCCGCGTAGCAACTCCTATTCACTTCTGTTATTTTGTGTCTTTTTTTTTTGTCTTTCTTCTCTTTTTTTGAAACATGTGCTCTTCAAATGAGTCAGACAATTGCTACCGCAACACCCCTTTTTTAAATGTTTTTATGTTTTAGTTTATTTTTACGTGCGTGCACTTTTTGCCGTTGTTGCCTCGACGTCAACGACAGGCATTTAGGAAGTACAACCTGTACATTTTAGAGCACAGGCGTTCGGAATGCATTTAGTCTTTCAACGCATGCAGGTTTCTGCCGCGCCCAATCTCCGCGCCTGGCGTTACTAATCTCTGTAAAGGCGAACGTCCTTTTCAAAAATGTGCGCCATTTCGTAGCCGCTTTGCCAGTCATTCGAGTTGGCCGTTGCTTGGGCACGCACTCTGAGAATCTGTTGCATAGGAAAGCTGCGCCTGCAGCGTTCGGCGTGAGCTCCGTTGAGCTCGGGGCTATGGAACGAGCACCGCGTCAGCATTTGGCACGAACCCGGATCCAATCGCACGCTTCGTGCCTAAAAAATGGCGACCGCCAACCTTGCTTGATGGACTTTCGAAAAGGGTTTATTGGGATTCGCTTATATTTGTACATTCTTTACATCGTCTTCCCTCACTTAGGTTAGCGGTTGTACCGCACTGGATAAATTGCTCATCTACAGCTGAGACACAAGACGCCCACTGAGGCAGACTAACTTGCGGCTATATAAATATACACACAACAATTTGCTTGCGAGTGCGAAAAGAAAAAAACACGCGCGGAAATCACATAAATATGGGAACATAAAAAAAAGGTTCCAGGTCATTTTTTTGAAAAGCAAAGCACGGGTTGGTATTTATTGCAGGATGCCTAATACCCCATTCACACGGTCAACATAAAGGTACCTTTACCATAGGTCCCTTTGCTATCGGCGAATCAGCCCGTGCTCTTGGGTCGCGAGCACACGCCACGCGCGGAAGATCGTTAATTGATTGGCCGCAGAGAATAAAGGTCCCTTAGCTAAAGGTACTACCTTTACGGTCGTGTGAATGGGGTATTTAAGTATGTTTTAACAAAAGCATACCCTCTATTTTCGCGCATTT
>JAZHYW010004641.1:0-28441 GCA_037355805.1 Ixodes ricinus
CTAAATTTGTTGACACTTTCACAGCCCTGCGCACGATCTCCGCAGCCCAGCACGTGCGTTTGTGTCACTTAGGAAGGCGAGCAAAGCACGCGCCATACGCACAAACACTCAAAATGGTACCGACCAGACTTTCTGGCGTCTCAGCTAGTCTCAACCAACGGTACTCTAAACGGTTGTTTATATCTTTACCATAGGACGCGCCTTACAGCGCTGTCACAGCTACCGGTGCGCGCGCGTTCCATGCACGAGGGCTCATTCCGCTCTCGTGAGGCTGAGCACGGCCGCTACATCAGCCTCTCCCGAGCGCGGGAGAGGGTGAGCTAGAGGCAGTGCTAAGCCTCACGAGAGCGGAATGAGCCCTCGTGCATGGAACGCGCGCGCACGGTAGCGTGACAGCGCGTCTATAGTAAGATATAAACAAGTGTTTAGAGTGCGTTGAATGACTGCCTTCATAGCTCGGAGAGAAGCGCGTGACGCCGTTCGAAACGGTCGCAAAAAAATGAGCTCCCGTGGAGCGTCTTCAACGGCTTTCACCGGCCGTGGTTCATCTGCTGAAATGTCCCAGGATACCTACCGAGTGGTTCTGCCGTCACTGCCTACAGGTACTGAAGTTTTGAACTCTGTATTCGCTCATTGCGACATTACCGGACGCCCGTACAAGATTGACGATTTTCGAGGAGAAATGGAACGCCACGGCGTTCTGAACGACCTCATTGGAGCCGGCGCGTACCAGATGAACCATGTCTGGCTCTTCACCTTCAACTCTCTGACAGCGAAGCGAAAAATTCTGGAAGCCAAGGAACTTGTGGTGAAGGAAAAAGATGCCTCCTCATCGATCCCGATGAGTGCGAGGTACGAATACGGCTGCACTGGATACCCATTCACATAAGCGACGACACAGTGCGGAGGGCTTTAGAGCCTTACGGAAAAATCAACGAAGTATCCCGCGACACATGGAGGGCGGAAGGCTTCCAGAATGTTCAGACGACGACAAGGCTGGTGAGAATGAACCTAAAGGAAGGAGTCAGCAAGGAAAACCTCCCGCACCAGCTGCGTCTGTTCGGCAGCAACGTTCTCGTTCTTGTCCCCGGAAGAGCGCCCCTCTGCCTTCGATGTAAGAGAACAGGCCACATCCGCCGTGAATGCCGCGTCCCTCGCTGTGACAAGTGCCATCGTTTTGGTCATGAGCAAGAGGATTGCATCCGGACGTACGCCACTGTAATGCGACCGGCCCCCGAGGAAGACAACTCTGAATTCTTCATCGATGAAGAAGAAGCTTCGAAAATCGACGTCGGCACTGGGCACCCAACCAACACCCATACCCAAACACCTTCAGGGGCTGACAAACGAGGCGCACAAGACGAAGACACCACCGCATCGATTGTCGAAGCTGACAAGACAGCTGCCAGCGTCGGAAACGGCACAGACATCGACAAGGCCGCTCCAGGCTCCTCAAAAAGCCAGCGACAGAAGACAGTCGACGGGAATGACCTCTCCTTAGATGAAGCCTCCGAAGTTGACTCGGAAATGGGCGACAGCTCGGATCCCTTCAAGCGACCGCTAGATCGTGTCGAAGAGGAAGACCCCGACCTTGAAGGGCCTGACTGGAGCAAGCCGCAAGGAAGGAAGAAACGCAAGCCCCGAGCTCCACCGGATGGCCAACGAGAGCAAACCTCGCAGTAGGTGGTTGTGTTCACATAGAGAACAGTTACCGACAGTTCTTTAGTTTACTTGAATATTTACTCGTGCTTGTCGCCACAGCTATGAATTATGTAAGTTTTGCGTGAATTTGTTGTAAATCGCTCTTTATTACAAACCTCCTCCTCCGCCCCAATAATGTTTGCATCCAAATTTCCCACTTTTTCCACTATTTGCTTAACGTTGGGTACACTCAATATTAGAGGTTTAAATTCTACTCGTAAACAGTATCAGCTATTACGTTTGCTTCACGAAGAGCAATTAGACTTTTTAGCCGTACAAGAAACAAAAATGTCGGAGGAAGAGCAAGTTACGAAGGCGCTACAACCCTTTCTTACTTCGTACGAAGTATGTGTAACGCATGCAGTTGGCACGGCAGGAGGATGTTTTTTGTTCCTTAAGAAATCTGTCCCTCTCTCTGATGTGAGTCTCATCACCGATGCTCATGGACGTTTTATAATATGTGACTTTAATTTGTTTGACGCACAGTGGCGAATTATTTGTGTCTATGCCCCGTGTAAAACCAGTGAGCGAACCCTGTTCTTCCATGATATGTCGCACTACATCAAATCAAATCGGACCACTATATTTCTGGGTGACTATAATTGTGTATGCGATGCAGGTGATAGATTTCCAATAACGCGTAATAACGATGTTAGTGCAAATCGCCTGAGTGAAATAATAGCAGAAAACAATTTGGAAGATGCTTTCCACATATCCAGCGGAACTAAAAAAATTCAATTTACGCACTTTCAAGAATCTTCGCACGCACGCCTTGATCGTGTTTATGTTTCTGCTGACATTGTACATAACATCAGCTCTTATTGTGTAAAACCAGTGTTTTTTAGTGACCACTGCCTCGTAAAGGTCGCAATTGGAGAAAACAAAAATCCCAAGGCAAAGTTTAATTGGCGGTTGTGGAAGCTGAACACCTGTCTGCTTAAAGACGAAACATTTGTAGCTACAGTAGATGACCTGATAAGGAAAATAACAGAGCAGAATGAGACATGTCCATTGGAACGATGGGAGCGGTTCAAGGAGCAAGTAAAAATGTCAGCAATCGAGAGATCGAGCACGCTGAAGTTCTACGCTCGGGCAGAAGAACGAAAACTGCAGAAGGATTTACGTACTTTGTGTGAAGCTGAATGTCAATGCCCTGGTTGGGGTGCAAAGGATATCGCGAATGTCAAATCACGTCTTGAGAAATTCCAGAAAGAGCGATACGAAGGCGCTGTGGTGCGCTCAAGGACACAGCGGTTTCTCTGTGGAGAGCAACCCACCAAACACGCCTTGATAGCAGAAAGAAAGTATGCTTTGTCCAAAGAAATCCTCGAAATAGAGAGAAGTGGTACCGTAGCTACAGACAGAGCAGGCATTGAGGATGCCTTTGTGGAACATTATCGACGAATTTTTGAACTCACGCCAGAACGACAAGATGACAAAATTGACGAACTGCTGTCTTTTATGCCGAGAATAGATGACGAAACTAAGGAATGGCTGGAGGGACCCATAAGCCTGGAGGAAGTCGAAAAGGCAATAGGCGACCTGCCCGGTGGCAAAACTCCAGGCCCAGACGGGATTGGCTCAAGTTTTTACAAGAAATTCAGAAAAGTACTCGCTCCCATTATTCTCGCTGTCATAGAGGAATCTTATAAAAGAAAATCATTACCTCTATCTTTTTCTAGAACGCACACTGTGTTAGTTCCAAAATCAGAGGACGCTGTCAAGCTACGACGTGTAGAAGGTTATCGACCAATAAGTCTGTGCAATGTAGATTATAAGATATTAGCCAAAATACTGAATGGAAGGCTACAGCACGTAATTTGCGAATTGGTGGGTGACCACCAAACGTGTGGCATAAAGGGCAGGACGATTCAAACGAACGTTCATGTAGCAAGAAGCATTTTAGAATGTTGTACGGAAGAAGAAAATCAGATTGCCATGCTTCAGATTGATTTAGAAAAAGCATTTGACCGCGTACGTCATAAATTTCTTTGGGCCATTTTGCGGCACATCAACATTGGAGATGTTATTTATGAAGGCGTACGAATGGCATATAGGGGCTGTTCTACGAGACTAATTGTAAACCGTAGCGTAACTTGCAGCATCCCTGTAATGTCCTCAGTACGTCAGGGTTGCCCACTCTCACCTTTATTATTTGCGCTTTATCTTGAGCCTCTCTGCTTGAGCGTTGCTAACAACAGAAACGTTCATGGATTTACGCTTAACTCCATAGAAGTCAAGGTATTGGCGTATGCTGATGATGTAGCAGTTTTTTGCAGAGACAAAAAAGTGTAAGCAGCGTTATTGATTTAGTTAAACACTTTTGCGAAATTACTGGTGCGGCTGTAAATTTAGAAAAATGTGCAGGTTTTTGGCACGGTACATGGGCCACAAAGCCCTCAGAGTTTGAAGGGATCAAGTGGAGCTCAACACCTACGAAGTACCTCGGCGTACCACTCCAGCACATGCGTAATCCAAGTCTTTACTGGTCCGAAGCCACAGCTGAATTAAAAAAGCGGGTATCGCGGTGGCCAAACCGCGACTTATCAATTTTTGCTAGAGCAACGGCTTGCAACATATTTCTTCTTGCTAGGCTCATGTACGTGTTTCAAGTGCTACATTGTGCTCAAAATGTAATGAGGAAAGTTCATAGGATATGTGCTACATTTATCTGGAAATCAAACTGGGAGCCAATGAGAAGGAATAACCTCTTCCGCCGTATTCCTTTGGGGGGATTAGGTTTATCGCATTTGTTTGTCCGGCAGCTCGTGTCGCGATTCATTTTTTTACGGGATACTGAACAGCCTTTCATGCGCGCGGTGTTTCAGACGAAGCTGGCCGGTCACTTGCCTTCCTTTTTGGTTTCGAGTCATGGCGAGCAGCCAACAAGAGTTGTTGGATTCCTAAAGGAGGTCGTTGAAGCATACCGTTTTTTGGCGGTGCGCTATTCTAGAGAATATTTGTCTTGTATAACTAGAAAATCTTTGTCCAACGCCCTGTATGACACTCTTTTCCCGGAGCCTTTGTATCGTGCACTGTACAACCAGGGAACCGGTCAGGATGTTCTTTGTCGGGTCAAGAGAATGGCAATCCAGCCACGTGCCAAAAGTTTCTTTTTCAAACTTCATACCTCGACGCTCCCCGTGAAAGTGTGGCTTCACGAGAAAGGTATTTTTGTTCCTTGGACCACTAATTGCTTGCTGTGTAAAGCCCCCGAAACTATAGAGCACGTGTTTATTTTCTGTTGGGATGCACTGTTGTTTTGGGACGTGTTACAGAGAACTTTAAAAAAAGACCTAAAAATAACAGCACATTCGATCCGTTTTCTTCCGATCACTTCCCAGGAACTTGTACCGTACGACCTTATAACGTTAATTGGCCTGTACAGCATTTGGTGTTCGCGGATGGCGGTGAGGCATGCAGACCTTAACCCGCGACCGGTTGAGACATACTTTCTAGAATTTGTGACTGAAATACGTAGTACCTATGCACATCAGGATAGTGTTCCTGAGTGGGTTGGGATGTGTGAGAGGCTCCTAAAGAGCCCCCAACGTATTAATTGAGATGTGCTAATCAAAAGACTGTACGCTTAGCCTGTACGTGTTTGAGTTGTGTATGCTGTAATAAAGAAAAAAAAAAAAACTGCCTTCATAGCTCTGTGGTTAGCGCGTCTGCCTGCTGATCAAAGGGTCAACGGTTCGAATCCCAGCCGGCGCCGGTCTTTTTTATTTATTTATCGACCCGCGGCGTAAGAGGTTAGATAGCCAGATAGATAGATAGATAGATAGATAGATAGATACATAGACGAAAAGTGCGTGAAGTATCCAAAGAATGCTATTCGCATTAATAACTTGTGTTCCTGACGCATATTCAACTTCTCAAACATATAAGAAGTCTGTTCCTTTTTTATTTGATGAAGAACAATTTTATGTGTCTGAGCTGGATGAAAACAAAGTACATACACAGTGGCGCGTGACAGAACTATGACGACTGCGCACGCAGACCGTCAGAAAGTGACCAATTAAGTAGCTTTAATGTCGAGTAGACTATGAAATACCACTTTGTTGTATTTAACAACAAATCACCAATTAGCAAGGGTGATGCTTATTTACAAATTGAATTGACCGGCATCTTGTCAAGAACAAACATCAAACGCCAAGCTATGTCGAAAAGGTGCACTTCAATGCGCTCTATTTTAGGTCATATCCGAACTGAATACGAAGGTCACTCTTTTCTGCATTCTTATTCGCCTGCATCACGGCGCTGAGTGTAAACAATATTGGTCAGGAAAGCAAGCGTTGTGCTTGCCGCTCAGAGTTTCTATAAAAGGTAGACTGAAAGGGTTTGTCCTAAAACTCTCCTGACATTTTGAAAATATTATTGCTTTAAGCTCGGTTGCATCGTCATCATTTATATTGTGAAACGTATTTTATAATCTAGATTTCAGAATATATATGGCGAGAACGTGCCCATTTCATGATTGTATGCACTAACTAATTTCTAAGTACAAGAGCACAGTAGCACTCGACTTTTAATATTGCGACGCAAAGGTTTACTAATCACGCGCATTTTAGACGACCCACCAGACTGATAACCTTTAGATTCAGGTAAAATATGTGCGACTGAGGTAAAAAGAAATAGATGTTGAGTCATATATGTTAATCTAGCATTTCATTTACTGTTTCATCGAAATTAAACAACTCAATTCATTTTTGGTACCTGAAAAAAAAAGTGGATTCAACAAATGATAAAAAGCTATATAGTTACTCGTTTCACTCTAGAAAAGGTGCCTATTGCCAAAGGAACGCGGAAAATATATTCTCAGTTTAGCGGTTCAAACCGGTTCGAACCGGTTCAAACCGGTTCGAACCGTTATTTTTCGCTCCCCGGAACTGAACCGGAGCTGAACCGAAATCCGTGAACCCGAACCGGAACCGAACCGATAAAAATTTCGGTTCGACACTCTGATTCCAGCAAGATTGCCCCTCAACAGGGGTCGGCGTCCTCCTTGCCGTGCCGAAACACCTGCACTGCCGACATCTCGACCACCTCACCCCTCCGTGTCTAGAAGGCATCTTCATCTAGGTCGTTTGAAAACATGGAAAGCTTCTTCTGGCGTCTAACTATCCCACCCTCCCTCCGTGAACCATCCTACGCCCTCCTCCAAGAAAGCCTACGGCGCATAGACCCCAGTAGGTTCTCCGCACTGTTTATCTTTGGCGACTTCAACAGTCACATTAACTGGTCCGACCCTGACACTCCCATCCCATCAGATCTACTCTATGACATACTGTTAGACGTACTGGAAACTGCTGGCCTCATCGAACTTTCTGACGCCCCATCCTACATTACTCAAAACGGCGATGCTACCTTCCTCGATCTCGCCTTCACCAATAATCCCACCTGATCCCACCGCTGCACGGTCATATCCAGCCTACCAGGCAGTGATCACAGTTCTCTCCTCACCAATATCCACTGCTCAGCCCCTAAGCGAGGTCATCAACCCAAGAAGTTCCAGGAGTTCTAAAAAAACTATTTCTCTCATCTCAATCAGCTGATACACCTTCCCACCTGATCTATCGTGTTTGATCACCTATCGGCTGACGAGGCCTGCGACTTCTGGCTCGACATGATGTCAGCGATTCAGATCGAATGTATTCACCTTGGGGACCAACAGGCGCGGTGGTTGCCTTCCATAGATGGCAAAGGAGATTGCAGCCTTAATCCAGACGTGAACATTAGTTACTCAAGAAAGCGCAAAGAAAAGACGAAAGTGCCATGACTGACGCGAAGGACAGCACGAACACTTTAATAAATGTTTTCACCTACCGGTAACGATCTGGAAGCGGAATCCAGAATGGCCAAGCGAGTTCCCGTCTTTTTTGCCTGAGGAGGCCCATATGGAACGCATTCACTGCATGATTCGGTAACTCACGTAACATCAAGACGCCAAGTGAGGATCCAACCGAAAGAAAAAAATACTTGGGAAGAAACGTTCGCTGAACAGCAACACCGCCGACTACGCGACCGGCGAAGTTTAAAAACATCACGTCGCACCTCCGTCCTCCGGTACGTGGCCACACCATTCCACCCACATTGCGTGACCGTGCTACAGCTGTCGCTCTCGTTTCTTCGCATACTGTGAGCAAAAAATACAACTTTATCACAAAATCAACACGTGGCTATATTCGGGTCGTGCCTCGCGAGCAAGAACGTATTACACAAGTTTTTGCAAGGCCAATTCGCCACTCGAAATGACGGGAACACATAACTTAGATACCGCAAGGAATGGCTGGAGTGTACTCGTTCAATAACATCTCTTTCATAAAAAGAAAGAAAAACTGGAAAGGAGCAACAACAGTAACGTCAATACTTTCATCATTACTCCAGAGAAAGTAATAGAACTACAGTTACGAGTTGCACTTAAAAATAAAGTTAATCGTTACCGTTATAGGTTATGAAAAAGTTACAAAGTTACCGTAACGCGTTACTGGAGGCACTAAACTACCTCGAACTTGGTTGAACCAATTCAACCTTGAAAACAAGGTATGCGTCCCCCCCCCCCCCTCCCATACGTCATCCCGAGTAAATCCAAGCACTGCACCGCCTTGATATCGAAGAAAGTTGGGGATGGGCGTCGTAAATACGAGTTTGTTTATGTTGTGGTTTATATTGAAAGTACCGAGTCAACTGAGTAGATATCGATCTTAGTCGGTCTGGATATTACAGCGAGCGTGGAAGATTTTCAACAGGACTATTGCTGTTGCCCTCTATGATTAAATAGCTTTCTTACACAAACGGCATCCTCACAATGATGTCTCTTCAAAACGGGCGAAGCAAATCTTTTCATTCGCTGTAAGAGAATATTGGCTTCGCAAATATTCGGCCACCACGAAAAAGGCATAAAAACAGAGTGGTTTATTCTATACGGAACGAGTTCATAGATTGTTCCCTTTCCTCTGGGTGAGAAAAGTTCGCTCTCGTTTAATTCTCACAATGAAAACTCGGCTGTCGTATACGGTCTAAGCACTGCTGAACTGTACCGACAAAGGGCGTGATGGACCGTAATTCTCTTCTGGCTTGCATCATTTTAATATACTGGACATCAAAATGTGGGAGCCACTCACCCGTTGCTTTAAAAACTAACATTAACCTAGACATCATCTGTTTGAGGGAAACACGCGGCACCGACTGGATCATTTCCTACTTCCGTAGAAACTTCAAGACTCGAAACTGGTGCGGCAACTGGCTCCAGTACTTCAACCTCCTGAACGCAAGTGCGGTCTACGATCAAGAAACGCTGGTCGTTTTGCCGAGTCACATTCTGAGGCGACGCATTCTGCGTCTGATCACTTCGAAGATTTATAACTTTCCTCTGACCACGTGGATCATTATCTCCAATCACTGGAATTCTCTCGAGGACGCGGCATCACCACATGAACTTTTCTGCAAAGCCGTCGTCGTCCGGCAGCACACTGCGTCGATCGCTAAAGATCGCTTTTGGAACTGCAAGTCACGGCGCACTATTAACAAGAGGGAACTTCAGGGGGACCTTTTGCTCGAGAAGAAGAGATCACCCGAATGGACTAGATTACGCTCGAGGCCACTGAAGGTTGGATGCTCGTCTATCGGTGGGCCCAACTTCTTATGTAGATATGATAACCGAAGTGTGATCAAGTATCTTCTGGCATACTGGAACATCAGCTACGAGTTGATCGAAGTCGGCGAACACAATTGGATGCGTAACCTTTTGTTGAAGCGGATCGACGTCTTGGACTCGAACATTGTCCTCTCGGAGCGCGGCCGTTCTCACATCTTCTATCCTGCCTTCCTGTTCGACGATCAGGCGGTGTACTACGTCGGAGGAAAGCCCACCTGGCAGAACGGTATGCACCTGAATTCCACTCTTGCCGAGTTTCTAGCTCTACTCTTGGCCGCCGCGGTTTTTTGCCTCGTGTGCTTTTGCTTCATCAACTATCGCGACCGCAGGTCCCTTGGATCTGACATCGGAGCCGTCGGCATGGTTCTCGTGGCTTCAGTGCTTGCTTTTTCTTACCCCGTTCCAAGTTCGTTTGAGAGTTCGAATTTCGGTCGTACTGTCCTCTTTTACTGGATACTGGGAGGCACGTCTTTAGCGATATACTTCCAGAGTCTCTTGACGTCAAGCGCTACTTACGGCGTCTCCTGGGAAGCGGACGACACGCAAGAAAAGTTGGTTCCGAATCTTGTGGCTGGAACTGTGTCGGTGTGCGTGCAACGGTTCCTCATCCACGGGCCCCTGCTCGAGCAGAGAGTGAACGACTCGGACTTGTTGGGACACATGGCAAGGGCCTTCAGGCGCGACCCGACCACTGTGGAAACCGCCGACGAATGCCTCGACCGCGCGGTAAGAAGGACCCACGTGTTTTTCACGCATGTCCGCAGGCCCACTGAGCTACAGAAGTACGGGAGGAAGATCGTTCGCGGAAAAGAGACCATGGTGCCATCGTTCGGCAGCACTCCCGTCAGGAAGGACTTCCCGTTAAGGCACGAGTTCGCAGCGCTGTATCGAAGGCTCGATGAGACCGGTCTCAGGCCGTCCGAACCACATATTGAGGAATGGAAGCGGTCGGCAGCTGAAAAGTCGGCGGCTCCTTTGGATGTGCGACGATTCATCATCTTGTACGTGGCAGGGTGCGTCGCCGCGGCAATGGTTCTCGCACTTGAGTGGTTGACGTGGCTGACCTACTTTTGAAGGGATGTTTTTGGATGCCATTTATTTGTTTACTTGTTATGTAGGCACACCGTCTTTTTGGCATTACATTACTAAAAAATTTACCAAAAAAAGGGAAAATCTGATGATATTCGTGTCGAAATATAATGGAAAAAAACTCATCGGGAACAACTTTCTGTGGCAATGGAAGCAAAAGTAGACGCATGCGTGCATAATGGCCCGTTATTATTGAGCACGTTTACTGTTTCTCTCTTCGGAAATGCCACAGAAAATTGTGCCCAAACATGGGCTACAATGATACAAATAAAAGTTAACCAAAATTTGAATATTTGTTTCAAAATATAAACTAAGATCTGACTTTTTCAGTTAAAAATTAACGGCCAGATGAAAGAAAATAAATTTATTTGGGAATAAAAATTAAATGTTATAAACCAGATAAAACATCTCGCGCTGCGTATGCGTTGCTTGGTGCCACTATCACTTGATTTTGTGAGTTGATGTCACGGCACTTGCCACATTTACACACACGAAAAATAGTTATTCAACCAGTATCACAGTTCTTGGTTTGCAATTTTACTTCCATAAGAACTTACTAGGCAAAAAGTGAATGTTTCCTAGGCAAAATATTTGATGGAGATGCCTTCCTGCGCCAGTTTTGTCAAATATTGCTTAGCGAATTGGTTTTGTAAAACATACACTGATAATGGCTACTCTTGCGTATTAGCCCTCGCACTTCGTGAAGTGATCAACACGCACGGATACATAATTCAATAAAAAAACAGAGGTTGCAATGGGAATTCAAGTTTGTGAATGGTGTTTCCTGTTGTATAGCATCAAATGACACTTTTCTCAGTGGTGCTGGGGTGCATCCGACTTTAACATTTGTTAGGAAAGCGTCAACTTAATCTACCTCTTATTGAAAGGCTTTCCTAAAGCATAAGAAATCTCTGCACTTTTCTCTAGTTTTCGTTTGTAAATGTTAGTCAAAAGCTCCCACACGATGCGGCTAGTATATTTCGACAGGGCACTCATTTGAACTGCACGACAGTTTCCGGTGACGAGGCTCTTTCAGTGATCATTGACCGGTCCTCTTCAACGATTGTCTGGTGTACATGCAAATGAACAAACATGAGTTTGTTTGTTTTTTGTGGAGAGGGAGGTGGAGTGAGTGTGTGAAGGAAAGGGGGGGGGGAGTGAACGAATTCGAGAAATGTGTAACTCTATATTTTCATCGTAATTATTGTTGTATTTAAGTTAATTTTACTAATTGCTAGAACACATATGAAACAGGCGCTAGTCTTCTTGTGAGATACAAATGAAATGGAAATAAATATTCGCTTTAATTTTGAGTATTGTTAAACTTGTAGTCACCATAACTGCTCATGCGTCCGGGGCATGCGTCCGGGGCATGCGTCCGAGGCATGCTCAGGGAAAAGTTTCGAGAACCCTGCTGTGCAGGAAATGCTCCTCTATCCTGATTCTGCGTAACTTTTTTCTATGCGTGACTGGTTTAGTTGGTGATAGGAAAAGTGCGGAGACAACGAGGCGCAGTGACGGCGCAGTTTTCCTGTGGTGCCTCGAGCGCGTCTCCGACTCGTGTGTTCAGCGTCCTATGCTGCCCATACATCAAAACTGGTCCCGAAGTGACAACAAATGACGTCACAAAAGCCAAAGTGCCACGCTATCGGATGCCGCGATCCTGGCGGTTGGTCGTAGAAATGCTAGGAAAAAAACTTTCAGCCTTTCCACTCTGGTGAAGAAGGAAGGGCAGCGGAGCTGTAGCTTCTGTTCTCGACGGTGGCTTTCCAGGCGAAGGATCTGCTCTTCTTTCGCGAGGGAATCTGAAGCGCTCCACGCAGTGTAACTTTAGGCGATAGCGACCTCGCGGCGGTTGCGGAACCATTCGCGCTGCTGCGCACATCGCCGCTCGTTCCGTTCCCGCTCTTCTTCCTCCGAAGAAATGTTGCCGCCATCTATGAGCGACGGAAGCAACCAGTTGTCTGGTTGCCGAGGCTGGAAAGGTTACCGCGATCTATGAGCAACGGCGGCACGCAGACAACCGCCAAACGCAACACTCTGGACAGCTACCGCCATCTATGGGTGCCGGCAGCAGCCAGAGTGTTGTGTCGACCATAAGTGTCGACATTTGTATGGTACCGGACACGATCATGGGGAAACTAGCCCTTAAACGGGGGGAGGGGGGGGGGCGTGCAACGATTTCCGGACTTCGGTCAAACATTTCTGGAAGTTGCCCTCTGGCACTTTTGAAGTAGAGAACAGAAAACCGATATCAACTGCGTGTCCCACTTGTTGTGTAAAAAATATAAATATTGGCATTTCTGGCACCCCTCAACTCACTCCCAGTCTTCAGGGTCACACCTGGTCCACCTCTTAGTGACGTCATTCGGGGTGCTTTGTAGTGTCCCGTGTGCTCTCTCGGAGGACGCTTCCTCTCCCTCTTTGCTGACATTAGAGGCCGTTTTGCTGCAGCTTTAAGCCGAGCGAGGTCACATAAGCTCTTCGCCGTAGTTCCTTCGGCTGCCACTCGCGGCTGCAGATGGGGGAAAAAGCTCGACTTTTGCTTTGCCATTATGCAGCGGAATCGCTTCATTTTTAATGAAGGAGATGCTTTCTGTATTCTCTAGTACACGATAAACAACGTAAAAATTACAAGATGCCAATTCTTTAATCTTAAAACCGTTGCACAGCCCCTTTAACAGCTCCGCTGTAAAAGCACGAGCGAACGCGAGTGCAGCTGTCGTCGCAGCGCCCGAACGTCTGGCTGCCGGTGCTTCCGTGGACTGTCACGCTAGAAAGCGAACTGGAGCGGAACAGGCGTCGGCCGCATTCGCCGCCCCTGTTGTGACACCGCCAAGATCGCGACCGGCGACAGCGTGAAATTTTTATGACGTCATCGAGGCGGAAATCGAGGGACCATTTTTTCGATCGCGGTAAACACACCAGTCGGGGACGCGTTCCAGGCACCGTAGTTTTTGCCGCTGCCCGATAGGCTCCATCGGATAGGAGTGTCGCTTGCGGCCGGACTTAGTGAAATGGAAGATGTTATAGACCTTTCCAAAAATCACCTTATGCGCGCTGCCATCTTTGCCTGCTGGGCTGTGGAACGCCATCTGAGCACGCGGTGTAGCTCTGTTGTGCCTGTGCGGTGTATCAGACGCTGTGCATGCGTCCACAGCTCAGTGACTCAGAATTCTTCACCCGGGTGATGAACGACGCAAAGGTACATAGGAACGGTCACCTTTCTCCGCGGCAGAGTTCGCGACATTTTGGGCAAGGTTGCCGCGGGTCGTCTGTTCGACAAAAATGAACCATAGAAGCTTCAGCATGCCGAGAAAGACTGGTAAACACAGAATGTGCGATGTACCGTCGAGTTATCGGCGCTCTTCTGCGGGATCCCCGTGAAACCTCTTCCGGCTGCTTCTGGCATTTCTTACGTTCCCGATACGTTCGCCTCTCGTCTCTTTCACCGTGGCCACGGCGGAAGGGAGAGACGTATGAAATGCACCGCCTTGCTACACAGCAAGTGGGCCGAAGATTCACACGAATCGCTGACAAACGCTGAGGGATGCCCACATGCATTTGGGGCTGCGAAGCGCGCGACTGGGCCCGGGCGCGCGGCCTTCGAACGCCACGCGAGAGGTCCCTCATCGCGTCGAGAGCAGAGGCCGTGCCTCGCTGCTAGCTCATCACGGCCATTGGGACGTGGTTCCGCGTGTGTTTGAGAGTGTTCAGTAGCCTACCTCGCCTGTAGTGTACTTGGGAGTGTTTTTGAACAATTATCGTGAAAACACTGAATTTGAAGCGCTGAAATTGACAAGATCAGTATCAATTCATCCGATTGGAAGGATCCTGATTTCTCTATCTTCGCACAAGCCACAGTATGTAATTTATTTTTTTTGTGGCAAAAATCTGGTATTTGTTACAAGTGTTACACTGTTCTCGTGTCTACCTGCAGCGTATGCACCGAGTGTTTTCAACGTATATATAGAATCAACCTGGAAACGAACTAGCCGGGATAACCTTTTTTGTTGTGTATTATCAGATGCCATAGCTTGCGTCATTTGTTTGTAAGGCAGCTGGTTTCACGATTCTTTTCTTTGCTGGATCAGACAGACCCTTTCCTACGCAGTGTTATTCAAGTACAAGTATTTAGAAAACTACCAGATTTTATTATTTCTACCGGTAATGACCTGGCGGGCAAATTCAGTGGTTTCTCAAAGAGGTGGTTTCTGCATTTTGATTTCATTGTGTTCGTTTTTCAATAGAGTACTTGTGTTCAGTGACGCGGAATTGGCTATCACGGCATACTGTGAACTGCTTATTTCCCTCCCATTTTATTGCTCAGCATAGCGTGACAGCACGTATCGCTATGTGCATGTGGGTGTGAAACGAATGCAAATACGTGGGTCGGTAAAAACCTTTTGTTTCGGAAAACTACATACCGACACGTTGCCTGCTAAAACTTCGTTGGCCGGAAAAGGAATGTCTGTACCGTGAGGTGACGATTGTTGTCTCTGCAAGACACCGGAGACTGTGGAACTCGAGTTCCTCGACTGTTGGGACCCCATCCTGTTTTGGAACGTGCTCCAACGCACGCTAAAGAAGGACTTGCCACTAACGGCTCAAGGGTTCCGGTTCTTGTCGCTAGATAACAATCCTTCTCATACGACCTTGTGATGCTACTGGGTCTACATGCCATATGAAAAAGCTGGATGGCGGGCCGCCATGCTGATCTAGATGTTCGCCTGGTATGCCTCTACTTCGTCGAGTGTACAAGCTGGATGATAACTGTGTACCAGAAAATATATCCCGACTCAGATTGGCTGGAGATCTTCGAGAAGCTGAAAGCGATTCGAGAACTTTAGCATTTTACTCCGGCTAGTCTGATAGTCCGGCGGGTCGGCGTTCTTAGTGTTCAAATTGGTTTACTGTCAAAGCCTGGCAATAAAAAAAGAGCCTCGCTAGTTTAGTCGGCAAAGCAGTAATTTTAAGGTCTCTATGTCGTGAGTTCAAAATCTGCCTGGGGACTGAAGTCAATTCGTGTGGCCCCTATGTGGGCGTAACGTTTTTGGTGTTGGTTTTCGGTTACAGCCAAAAGTTACACGAGGGCTGCCAACCCGATGAGAATTTCTCAAATTAAGGTAATATTCAGGTCTATGTCATGACAAACCGCCATTCGTTTAGTGGTTTGTCGTGCGACCATCTGGCAGCACTGAGGTGCACTCGGAAAACTTTTCTGGACAAAATAAGTTTTCATAGGCGCCGTAAAAACTGTGAAGGAAGGGACCAGTCAACTCGAAGCTTCTGAAAGCGCTGCTCTTCCTTCTCGGAAAAGAAAGAAAGAGCTGAGTACAACAAGAAATACTGCGATGTCTGGAGATACATACACCATATCCAAGATACAGACTTACCGTGGCTCATAATATTTCGTCAAGTGCCGTGCACAAAAAACTGCCTACTATGTGTCGTGTTCCATGCGTTCGAGTTTGAGAACTCTAGCTCTGTTTTGGACCGAATAATATAAAAATCACTAAACAAGTTATTAAAGCAGTACCATATTCTGTTGACGTGCATAACATCTAAGGCGAAGGTGGGGTTCCATTCGTCAGTTAGAATCTCTCGGTAACACTTCCCCTCGCCAGATTTGCTTTTGCACCTTTTTCGCCCGAGAAAATTATTTTCGCGAAACTTACGCGAGGCGTAAAGATTACATAATATATCTCTTATCGCAAAAATGAAAGTGATGCAGAAAACAGCGAATATTTAGTAATATATATATTATTTGAGCAAGCCGCAGAAAAAAAAAAGAAACGGCAACAGAGACAAAGTTTAAAGATACTAACGTGCTAGTGTTCAGTCCCAAAGTACTAGCGCGTGCCCTAAGATAATTACTCATATTTCAAAACGACAGCTTTATGGGAGACACTTTCCAGAGATTTCGTCATCTTTCCTTGTCTTCGCGGCGCGCGCGGGGAAACTGGATAAACCCACCTTCTCTCCACTCTCTCCGCGAGGGGAGTGTAGTCGGGACCACAGTTTGCCCACTGTAGAATAAGCCTGTGGTTATCGCAAACCACGTGATCGGGGGCCTTGCATGAATTAAAGTAGATTGAAGAAATAAACCCATAATATGTTATTCAGAGTACCTAAATTATATTGACAACTAAATAAACTCGTAAGAGCTTATTTGGTTGTCAGGGTACAGGGTAACTAACGACTTTTTATGTTTCGGTTTTATTGTTTTGTTTTTCAAGATGGCGGCCCCCATGGTATTTTCTTTACTCGCTTCTCGCGTCCGCTTGCTTTGCGCCTTCGCTTCATTGTGACGTGCGCACCACTGGACGAGAATCACATTTAATTTATTCACACAAGTTATTTTAAGCGGGCAACTGTTTATTTTCGCTCTACATAGTACATTTGACACGAAAATGTTACAAACAGCTTATGCAATGATGTGGTTGTTGATGGGTATCAGCGAAAAGACACGGTAGTACAAAGAGTTTGGATGGTAGCCCTCAAGCTATGTGCACAAAAATGATAAGCCGACGATCAATAAACATAGTCTAAACAGGTAGAGGTAAAGTCGCGGTAAAGGAATTTCAAGACAGCTATACATACAACCATTTTTCATTTTACAATGCTTCATAGAACTACAAACTGGTAGCAGCGCGCAAAAAAATACACAGACGCTACATTTCTTCACATAACGAGGGTGATTACAATTCAGTTTCTTTAAAGAGACACTGACACCCCCAATTTCTTTTTCCTTTTTTTGGCAGGCAATTTAATATGGTATCAGAATACTACCTAATTGATATTTTGCTACAGAGTCACGTATTTTTTTATTAAAGCCAAAACACGTAACTGCTCAAAACCGAAACCGAAACTCATGCACTGTACGGAGAAGTGGAAAGGATAGTGAGCGGCGGAAGTCCCGTGGCTACACCCGATCGTGCGGTTTATTTTTTTCTCAGCACGTAGCAGACGAAATGCGTTCGTTCGCCGTCCGATTCCTTTGCAGTTATGTTTGTTCCGGTCGCTCTTTTGTACTTCAAGATGAGTTGTTTTGTATATTTAAGTGTTCGAAATGAGTAGTGAGTGCCTGTGGTGAATTCGTGTGATCGGCTCCAAAAAGAATACTCCCAACATGTTGCGTGAAGAGCTGCCTCACATGTCCTGCATCTGGAAGTGGCATTGTGCGGCAGAGTGCACAAGTTTCCGAAAGATCAACTGGTCGGGATCAATGGCTGGCTGCAATTCCTGTAGAACAGTTACGCGAAGCTCGGAAAGCGGACGCTACCCGATTCATATGCTCCTTGCTTTTTGTGGAAAGTGACTACATTGAGTTCGCGGGCGTCGGAAAATGGAATCCCATACCATTTAGTTCAGCGACGTATCGTCCACAACACTTGTTTTTGTTTTTACAGTGATAATTGTTAAAAAAAAGGCTAAACATCGCAAAATGTTTGACAAAAAAAAAAAGGAAAACGGTACACCGACATTAGGGATCGAACTGCGTGTGAATCGGGCGTCTTTCCACTGAGCTATTCATACAACCATTTTGCTTATATTACAATGCTTCATAAAACTACAAACTGGTAGTAGCGCGCACAAAAATACACAGACACAAAATTGCTCTCACATAACGAGCGTGATTACAAACCAGTTGCTTTAACAGTAAGCGAGGCGTTGAAATGTGGTTAATAATAAAGCTAGTCTTTGGGGGTGCATTAGACCTACCCGTCCTTCTCTTTTCCTTTTCCCTGAGATGAATGGCGGACATGCCAGGCCAGTTTTCTAGGAGGCATGTTGGATCTAGCCAGTCAATTTCTTCAGCGCACTTTTGTAGAAGTTAGTGTAAGATGACGGCCCTTCTGACAGAAATATGACGTATCATCGATAAACCGTGAGCACCTAGAAAGCCAATTTCTGACTGCAGTGGACAACGCCGACGGCTCTCCAATGCGACGGTTGTCAGGTTGTCAGGCTCCCCTGGAAATGCATGACGTATTTCTAGCTTTGTATAAACGCCTTCCCTCATTATCAACACACTGGCACAATTGCGGCGTCAAATCCTGCATCCTCGCCAATGACCTCTTCCCATCCCCCAAGCAGCACCGAGCCCTTGCGTGCCTCACCACCATCACTAGCTCTACCAAGCACTTCTCCCGATCCTCCTCCGGCGAGAGACATCGGCGGCGCTCACCGTTCGCACGACAACCCCTCAGCCGGCGGCGCTCCTGCACCGCTAAACGCGATTTCCTATTTGGTCTTACATCATTTGCTCACCTAAAGAACAAGTTACCTGACTTTAAAGCACTGAAGTCATCTTTTCCAAATACAACATTCACTCTGCGAGTAGACATGGCTGGACGCCTCAATCTTCGATTGGCAGAATTATTGGCGCAATTGCTCAATCTCATGCAGTTCTCTGTATTCCAGTAAGACTGCCAATCAGCCGGGGTCGGCCTCCTCCTTGGCGAGACGAAACAACAGCCCTGTCGATCTCTCGACCTGTTCCTCACCCCTCGGCGTCTTTTTGGAAAACATGGAAAGCTTCTTCTGGCGTCTACCTACAATGCCCACCGTCGCCTCTGTGAACCATCCTATCGGCCCTCCTCCAAAAGAGCCTACGGAAAATAGACACCCAGTAGGTTCTCTGCACTCAGCTCATCTTTGGTGACTTCAACAAGTCACACTAACTGGTCCAACCCTGGCCACTCCCATCCCATCAGATCTACTCTATAACATACTGTCAGACGTACTGGAAACTGTCATGGCCTCATCCAACGTTCTTGACGCCACTTCCTGTTCTCGAAATGGCAATGCTACCTTCCTCGACCTCGCCTTCACCAATAATCCCACCTTATCCCACCGCCGCACTGTAGCCACGTCCAGCCTACCAAGCAGTTATCACAGTTCTCCTCCTCACTGGGGCATCCACTGCTCCAGCCCTAAGCGAGTTCATCAAAACCAAGAAGTTCCAGCAGCCCCAAAAAAAAAAAAAAAACGATTGCCCTCATCTCAACTAGCCGATCCAACCTTGCCCCCAGGTCCGTCGTGCTTGATCACCCATCGACTCGACGACGCCTACGACTTCTGGCTAGACATGATTTCAGCAACTCAGCAAACGAATGTGTTCCCGCCGAAGAACCAGCAGGCGCGATAGCAGCCTTCGTTAGATGACAAAGGAGATTGCAGCCTTAATCAGACGTTGTGGAAAATCGAGAAGGATGAAGTGGAAACGACAGCAGGACAATGAAAGACGACGACGAGGCAGGAGGGCTTTCTGTATACCTTGAATTATAAGAACGGCCGATTAAACGGTACGACATTTACTGCTCGGCCTATTTAATTCTTAATCGAGAAAGATCCTCGACATTTTGGTGCCGAAACCCGGGAAACTGCTTCACGACATCATCTCCGAGCCCAGACGAAGCTGCAAATTTACCAGGTACTGGTGATTTTCGTTGCTAACCCTAACAGTGGAACTCGGAGACTTTAACGACGGAGGCAAACCATCGGGATTGTAACGCGAAGATCTTTCAAGAGGGATTCCTGCCAACCAAGCGAAAGCCAATCGACCCTAACGAATCGCAATGGACAGACTGAAGGCGAAGCGTACCACTCGACGAGCCCAAAACACCAGGATCATAAACGACGCTACCACACTGCTGAACAGCCCTGATATAGACCTGAGCAGGCTCATCGGATTCAAAGAACGCCTGACTACGAGCAACGCGGAGCTTGATAGAATTAACGAGGAGTTAGAGCCGCTGCTATCAGCAGAGGAGTTCGAGGACGAGTACGCTGCTGCTGCCGAATATCAAGGCCATGCCGTCATGTTTATTGCGCAGCTTGGCTTCAAGATTGCGGAATTGGAGAACAGTAGACGCCCCATGGTTCAGGCAACAGCAACGACTACGCCCAATGCGCATGACACAGTCTTCAGGATGAGTGGATCCAGACTACCAAAACTGGACATCACAACCTTCAGAGGGGACGTCACCCAGTGGCGGACGTTTTGGGAACAGTATGAAGGAACAATTCACTCAAATCGCACGTTGTCAACGACGGATAAATTTCATTATTTGCGCCGCTACCTGACTGGAGACGCAGCAGCTGCAATAGCAGGACTACCCACAACGGAAGCGTGCTATGCTGATGCCATTCAACTACTAAAGCAACGTTTCGGTGATCAAAAGAGGATAGAGCAAGTACACCTGGCGGCCCTTCGAAATCTTCCCCGTGTTCGATCTTCTACAGACACCATGGGTCTGAGGAACTTGTACGACACTACGCAGCTGAACATTCGAGCTCTCAACTCACTAAACGTGCCGACCGGAAGTTTCGCGGCCATGCTTTGCGATATTCTCATCACATCAATGCCTCATGACATTGTGGTGCAATACCACAGACAAGTTTCATACAAGGCTCCAAACAACGCAGCAGCAGAGGAGGGCAACGCCACTTCATCACCTGCATCTACATCTACATCAGAACTCGACGAGATGCTACAATTTCTTCGAATTGAAGTGGAAAGCAGGGAAAGGAGCAACTACAGCGGAGCCCGTGCGAACGAGCGAAAGCAAGAATCTCGTGCGTCTGCTTCGGCGCTTCACAGCTCACATAGTTCTCAGCAAACAACAGGCGAGTGCTATTTCTGCCATTCAAAAAGGCACGCCACACATTCTTGCGACTCTGAGAAGACTCTTGTGGAGAAGAAGAAGTTACTGGGAAAAGACATGAGATGTTTCCGCTGCACCGTCAAAGGACATCGCGCAAGAGATTGCAAAAGGCAGTTACGGTGCCCAAATTGTAACGGACGACACGCGATAACGATGTGTGATCCGTCATTCGCCCGGACGAGGAAGGAAAACACGAAGAAAGACTCAGTCGTTTGCGTGTCTTCCTCTGATCCTAAGCACAAGACTTCTACTGAGCTAGCTGATAGCAATAACATCCACCTACAAACATTTCGTGCGTGGGCCATCAGTGAAATAGGCAGTAGCTATATCAGAGGCATCATTGATGGAGGCAGTCAACGGTCATTCATCACAGAAGATATCGCACGCTGCCTAAATCTCAGAATCTTAAGAAAGACGAAGCTAGCACTAAATACGTTTGCTAGCACCTCAAGCAAAACCTTGCACCATAGCAATGTTGTTGAGGTTCGAATAAGAAGCCAGTATAACGAAACTGAGTGCACAATCGAGGCAATTACCATACCGGTAATTTGCCAGGATATAGCTACTTTAATTGCCGACGACACTTTCGCCCGTTTTCTGAGGGATCAGAAGAGAAATCTCGCTGATGACATAGTATTTTCTGGCGTACAAGGAACACCTGGAATAAGTCTTCTCATCGGATCAGATCAACTATGGAAGCTTGTAACAGGTGAAATCATTAGATCCAAGGAAAGCAGTGGATTGGTAGCCCTAAACACTGCGATGGGATGGACTCTCCAAGGACCCTCGATACAAAAGGGAATACTATTAAAAACGACCCTGATTGTGAGCGTCCTCAGCGCACAAACTATGACCGACGAGGAAACAGCGACCCAAACTCTCCAGGCTTTTTGGGAACTTGACAGCATGGGAATCACAGACGTGGAGACATCTAACACTCAACAGAGTGTAGTATCGCGCTTTGACAAGAGCATTGTCAAGGTTGGTGAAAGGTACCAAGTAGCATTGCCCTGGAAAGAAGACTGTGTGGAGGTGTTGAAGGATAATCGACAGATAGCTCTGACTCGCCTACACCGCCTGATCAAACGAATTTCGATCCAGGACGATCTACTTCGGCGTTATGACGAGGCAATACGCCAGTATATGAAGATGGGACATGCGGAACTGGTACCGCTCGGCCAGCACGATCAAGATGAGACACGAACATATTACATGCCACATCGAGAAATCCTCAAAGAAGAGTCTGTTACTACAAAGTTGAGGGTGGTGTTTGACGCTTCATCTCACGAAAAAGGGTGCGAACCGCTTAATCACTTCCTCGAAAAAGGTCCTAACCTGAATCCAGAAATACTTCAAATCCTTCTTCGCTTTAGAGCGCATCCGATTGTACTAACTGCAGACATCGAGAAAGCGTTTCTACAAATCGAAGTGAAAAAGGAAGATCGCAACGCATTCAGGTTCCTGTGGTTTGAAGACGAGCTTCTTTCCCAGATGAAATTTAAAAACATTCAGGAATGGCGGATGACAAGAGTTCCTTTCGGAGCGACGTCGAGTCCGTTTATGTTGTCTGCAACAATACAGCACCATCTGAAGAACGTCAATAGAGATCAAGAGAGCATTGCCAAAATATTGCAGAGCTCATTCTACGTGGACGATCTTCTTGTGGGTGCGGATACGCTGGAAGAAGCAACCGAATTGTACAAAACCTCCAAGATCATCATGAAGGATGCAGGCATGACGCTAAGAAAATGGTCTTCTAACGATGCTGAACTGCAACAAATTATGGATGAAATAGAGACAGACGTGATAGCAGAAGACACTGACAGAAGATTCTCGAGGATCTCGAAAGTATTGGGGATGACTTGGGACAAGGTCAACGATTGCTTCAAATTCTCAGTGGATAGTCTTATCTCATTTCTACAAAACAAACGAGACACTAAACGGTATGTGCTACAAGCAGCGTCACGAGTCTTCGATCCAATGGGATTGATTACACCATTCACGATACGAGCAAAGATTCTATTCCAGAGTTTGTGGAGGCTTAAACTAAAATGGGATGAAGAGCTTCCGGAGCGCCAGAGAGGAGACTGGGAAGAATGGTGTACTGAGCTGTTTCAGCTCTACGGTATTTTAGTTCCAAGACACCTCAAGAATGGGCTGACAGAAGTCATAGAGACACAGCTGCACATCTTTGTCGACGCAAGTACACAAGCCTATGGAGCATGTGCTTACATGCGAATCAAAACTCAACGCGGAGAAGTTTCAACGGCTCTAGTGACAGCTAAATCAAGGGTTGCGCCGATCAAAACATTAACGCTACCGCGTCTGGAACTGATGGGAGCTATTGTTGGAACGAGACTCCTAGACTACCTGCGCAAGACGTACCCTGACATCCCTTTTCGATATACCATGTGGACGGATTCCACCGTGGTACTTAGTTGGATTCAGGGCTCAGTAGAAAGATGGAAGCCTTTCGTAAAACATCGCGTACTAGAAATCCAATCACAAAGTGTTTCCGAAAACTGGAGGCACTGCCCTGGGAACAGTAACCCTGCGGACTTGCTCACGAGAGGAGAATCAGCAGCAACGCTGCGGGATAGCTCCATGTGGTGGAAAGGACCCAGCTGGCTTGTTCAAGATCCAGTTGAATGGCCAAAAGACCTACCTACTTCAGATACTCACTTGGAACTCAAAAGCAACGAGCACTGCATCACCAAAGTATACCTTCAAACAACAAGTCCTGAAGTGATGGCAATCCTTGATGTGACGAAGTACAGTAGCCTGTCTAGATTGCTTCAAGTTACAGCCTGGGTTATCAGGTTTGTCAGCAATTGCAGGAGCGAAAATAGGGAAAGAAAAAAAGGACACTTGAAAGCTGCTGATTATGCCGCAGCGGAACAATATTGGATAAAACAAGTTCAAAACGAAGCCTTCGAAAGGGAAGTCAGCTTACTGACCAGAGACCATCAAGTGGAAAAGAGCTCACCCCTGGCTGATCTTCACCCCTTTCTGGACGAACATCGTATACTCAGGGTAACAGGAAGGTTACATGAGCTGCACGCTCCAAGTGCAGTGAAACATCCTATCATTCTGCCGAACGACAAGCATTTTACAGAACTGATTGTTCTGAATGCTCATAACCAGTTGCTTCATGAAGGTGTGACTAGTACGATGACTGTTTTGAGACAACGATTCTGGATACCTCGAGCACGACAGTTAACCAAGAAGATAATTCGTACATGTCGTAAGTGTCGTAGGTTCACTACTAAACCAACTCAGGTGCAATTCGCTCCACTTCCAGCCGAGAGAATTAACGAAACAAAACCTTTCGAGGTAACGGGAGTGGATTTTGCAGGACCACTCTATGCGAAAAACCAGAATGGAAAGATGAACGATGCTAAGACTTACATAGTCTTGTTCACCTGTGCCACAACGAGAGCGGTTCATCTGGAATTATCAACTAATCTTTCAACTGACGCCTTTCTTTTGGCATTTCGGCGTTTCATTTCGCGCAGAGGAGTACCCAGCACTATATTCTCCGACAATGCTAAAACATTTAAGAAGGCATCAAATGACTTGAGGAAGATCCTGAAAAGCCTGAACCACCCAGACTTCACTTCCTACCTTGCTCAACACAGAATACGGTGGAAATTTATTGTTGAAAGAGCTCCTTGGTGGGGAGGGTGGTGGGAACGGCTGGTGCGCTCAGTAAAGACAACACTCAGGAAAGTCTTAGGAAGAAGCAGCCTGGTTTTCGAAGAGCTGTCAACAGTCCTTTCTGAAGTGGAGGCTATTATTAATTCGAGACCTTTAACATACGTCAGTTCAGAAGTTGACGAACCGGCACCACTTTGCCCGGCTCACTTTCTGGTTGGACAAAACTTGACTGTTTTACCAGAAATGAACTGCACGGACGAGATTCTGCCGCCCCTCACACAACGTCAAGCGAATCAGAAGCTTCGATACCGACAACAGCTGCTGGACCATTTTTGGACCAGGTGGAGAAAGGAATACATCTTGGAACTACGATCTGCTCATCACTACCCCAATATCAAGTACACAAACCTGGATGTAGGTGACGTGGTACTTCTTGAAGAAAAGAACTGTCCACGGTATTTTTGGAAACTGGTAAAAGTTACAGACACCGTCAAAGGGAAAGATGGTCACGTTCGAGCGTGCATCGTCAGGGACCAACACGGAAATGTTTTTCAAAGGCCAGTTCAAAAGCTATATCTCCTTGAGATTCATCACGCTTCTCCGTCTCGGGAGGATGTGGAAAATCGAGAAGGATGAAGTGGAAACGACAGCAGGACAATGAAAGACGACGACGAGGCAGGAGGGCTTTCTGTATACCTTGAATTATAAGAACGGCCGATTAAACGGTACGACATTTACTGCTCGGCCTATTTAATTCTTAATCGAGAAAGATCCTCGACAGACGTAAACAAAAGGTATTCAAGAAAGCGATAAGAAAAGACGATCGTGCCATGCCTAACGCGAAGGACAGCACAAACACTTTAAGAAATGCTTGTAGCCATCGGTAACGAACTTGAAGCGGAATCCGAGAACAGCCAAGCGAGTCCCCGTCTTTTTGCCTGAGCAGGCCCATTTAGAACGCATTCACAACATGATTCGGTAACTCACGTGACATCACGGCGCCCACTGACGATCCAACCGAAAGAAAAATATAGTTGGGAAGAAATTTTCGCAGAACAGCAACACCGACAACGCCGACAACGCCGACAACGCGAACGGTGAAGTTTAAAAACATGGTTTCGGTTAGGGCATTAACTTCTAAAGCCAACGGTGCTAACGGTCACGGCTCGATTTTTTCTTTTCATATTGGTTTATCAGTATAATCGAGATTATTATGTTTTCTAAAAATATTAACATTAACGCACTCAATTTATTTTATTGCAATCCTTTTTACCTTGTTTTTTGTTTGTTTTTCATTTACACCTTCAGTTGTCGCCATCCGGCATGAGGGGCGCTGTGCATGCGCGATTACCGGAAGTGGCCTTGAGTGGGACCACTGGATATTGTTTCACTCTCGCTCGGGACTTCCCCATGCCGTGCCGCACGCTGAGGGCGAAGAGGGCAGCTCAGACGTCCCTCTAAGAATTGCGCAACGAAGGGAGATTCATCATGGCGTCAGCTTGAAAAGCTTTTTAACATTACTCGTCTTATGCGAAATCCCATTTCGGCAGTTTCCAGTTGCTAGCGTAATGTTGGATGGTTTCAGAAACTTCCACCGCGCTTACCCACTTTACGGATAACTGGTGGCAGTCGTCAGCGGCATCCACGACGCCAACCACGGCGGCTACGAGAATTCAGAGACCACGTCGCACCTCCGTCCTCAGGTTCGTGACGGCACCATTCCATGTATATTGCGTGACCGTGCTACAGCTGTCCGTTTCGCTTCTTCGCATACTGTGGGCCAAAAAGACACTTTTTTAACCAAATCTGCACGTAGCTATATTGGGGTCGTGCCCCGCGAGCAAGAACGTCTTCACAAGTTTGTGCAAGGCCTATTCGCCACTCGGAAGCGTCGGGAACACATAACTTAGAAGGCGCAAGAAATGGCTGGAGTTGTACTCGTTTAATATTATATATTTTTCATTAGGAAAAATTGGAAAGTGGACACAACACTAACGTCTATACTTTGATCATTACTCCAGAAAAAGTAATAGAACTACAGTTACGAGTAACACTTCAAAATAAAGTTATTCGTTACCGTTAAATGTTATCAAAAAGTAACAAAGTTACAGTAACGCGTTACTAGAGGCGCTATACTACCCCAAACTTGGTTGAACCAATACAACCTTGAAAACAAGGTATGCGTCCCTCCCCCCTTCCCATACGTCATCCCGAGTGAATCCAAGCGCTGCACCGCCTTCATGCGCCGAGGCGTTGATGTCGAAGAAAGTTGGGGATGGGCGTCGAAAATACGAGTTTGTTTATGTTTCGGTTTATATTAAAAGTACCGAGTCAACTGAGTAGATATCGATCTTAGTCGGTTTGAATATTACAGCGAGCGTGAAAGGTTTTCAACAGGCCTACTTACTTTTGCTCTCCATGATTAAATAGCTCCCTTACACAAACGGCAGCCACACAATGAGGTCTGTTCAAAACGGCCGAGAGAAAATCTTTTCATTCGCTGTAAGAAAATATTGGCTTCGCAAATATTCGGCCACCACGAAAAACGGCCAAAAACGGAGTGGTTTATTCTATAGGGAACGAGTTCAGAAATTGTTCCCTTTCCTCTGGGTGAGAAGAGTTCGCTCACGCTTCTCATAAAGAAAACTCGGCTGTGGTATACTGTCTAAGCACTGCTGAACGGTACCGGCAAAGAGCGTGATGAAACGTAATTCTCTTCTGCTTTGCAGTCATTTTAACATACTGCTCATCAAAATGTTGGAGCCACTCCCTAGCTGCTTTTAACACTACCATTAACCTAGACATTGTCTGCTTGAGGGAAACACGCGGCACCGACTGGATCATTTCCTACTTCCGTAGAAACTTCAGGACTCGAAACTGGTGCGGCAACTGGCCCGGAGTACTTTGACCTCCTGAACGCAAGTGCGGTCTATGATCAAGAAACGTTGGTCGTCTTGCGGAGTCGCATTCTGAGGTGAGGCATTCTGCGTCTGATCACTTCGAAGATTTAGAACTTTCCTCTGACCACGTGGATCATTATCGTCAATCACTGGAATCCTCTCGAAGGTCCGGCAGTGTCGCATGAACTTTTATGTAGAGCTGTCGTCATCCGGCAGCACATCGCCTCCATCGCTAACGATCGCTTTTGGAACTGCAAGTCACGGCGCACGATTAACAAGAGGGAAATTCTGGAGGACCTTTTGCTGGGGAAGAAGCGATCATCTGCATGGAAAATAATTACCCTCGAGGCCACTGAAGGTAGGATGCGCTCTGACCGCGGGCCCAACGCGTCATGTAGATATGCTCACCTAGTGTGATTAAGAATCTTCTGGAACACTGGAACGTCAGCTACGAGATGGTTGAAGTCGGAGATCACAATTGGATGCGTAACCTTTTCTTCAAACGGATCGACGTCTTCGACGCGAACATTGTCCTCTTGGAGTACCGCCGACTCTCACATCTTCTATCCGGCCTTCCTGTCTCGATAGTCACGCGGTGTACTACGTCGGAGGAAAGGCCACCTGGCAGAACGGCATGCACCTGAATTATACTCTTGCCGAGTTTCTAGCTCTACTCTTGGCCTTCGCGGGTGTTTGCCTCGTGTGCTTTTGCTTCATCAACAGCTATCGCGACCGCAGGCCCCTTGGATCTGGCATCGGAG
>JAZHYW010004642.1:0-122635 GCA_037355805.1 Ixodes ricinus
CGAACCGAAATGTTTATCGGTTCGGTTCCGGTTCGGGTTCACGGATTTCGGTTCAGCTCCGGTTCAGTTCCGGGAGCGAAAAATAACGGTTCGAACCGGTTTGAACCGGTTCGAACCGGTTTGAACCGCTAAACTGAGAATATATTTTCCGCGTTCCTTTGGCAATAGGCACTTTTTCTAGAGTGAAACGAGTAACTATATAGCTTTTTATCATTTGTTGAATCCCCCCCTTTTATCAGGTACCAAAAATGAATTGAGTTGTTTAATTTCGATAAAACAGTAAATGAAAAGCTAGATTAACATATATTACTCAACATCTATTTCTTTTTACCTCAGTCGCAATTATTTTACCTGAATCTAAAGGTTATCAGTCTGGTGGGTCGTCTAAAATGCGCGTGATTAGTAAACCTTTGCGTTGCAATATTAAAAGTCGAGTCCTACTGTGCTCTTGTACTTAGAAATTAGTTCGTGCATACAATTATGAAATGAGCACATTCTCGCCATATATATTCTGAAATCTAGATTATAAAATACGTTTCACAATATAAATGATGACGATGCAACCGAGCTTAAAGCAATAATATTTTCAAAACGTCAGGAGAGTTTCAGGACAAACCCTTTCAGTCTACCTTTTATAAGAAACTCTGAGCGGCAAGCACAACGCTTGCTTTCCTGACCAATATTGCTTACACTCAGCGCCGTGATGCAGGTGAATAGGAATGCAGAAAAGAGTGACCTTCGTATTCAGTGCGGATATGACCTAAAATAGAGAGCATTGAATTGCACCTTTTCGACATAGCTTGGCGTTTGAAGTTTGTTCTTGACAAGATGCCGGTCAATTAAATTTTTTAATAAGCATCACCCTTGTTAATCGGTGATTTGTTGTTAAATACAACAAAGTGGTATTTAATAGTCTACTTGACATTAAAGCTACTTAATTGGTCAGTTTCTGACGGTCTGCGTGCGCAGTCGTCATAGTTCTGCCACGCGCCACTGTGTATGTACTTTGTTTTCATCCAGCCCTCAGACACATAAAATTGTTCTTCATCAAATAAAAGAAGCAACAGATTTCTGTATGTTTGAGAAGTTGAATATGCGTCAGGAACACAAGATATTTAAATTAGCTTCAAAATGAAAAAAAAAAGGCATAAGTTTCTCCCAAGTCACTTATACACCTGCCTCTCGAGGATAAAAATGCCGGAAAAGATTTGCAGAGCATATTTCAGATAATTTGTTGGTGCATTAACTTATGATGTATATTTTTATGGTGATAGGCCCTTTATTTATGTTGTCAAGTGTTCAGGTGGTAAGAAAATATTTGTTATTGTCATCAATAAATTTGACTGAATGAAGTTCACATAACTGCTTCAGACCGACACGGGAGGACGAAACTCAAAAATACGGCATCTGTTGAGTCTGCGGAACGTGCTTATTTGTTCGCTGTTTGGCAGTGTGAAACACCAGGTCGCGGGGTATGCCAAAAATAACTGTGTGCTCACGTTATAGATCTGAAGGCAAATGCACGAAATGTGCAGAGACAGAGAGATAATAAATTATATTCTTCTAAATAATGCCATCCACGACGCCTTACTGCAAAAAGAACTATATAGGGTTGCATGTTTTAAACGTAAACACGTTTAACGGAACTCCGTCTGGTTGGGTCAAAAAGTTGAGAAATGCAGACCTTCACAAACCAAGTCTTAAACATTTAGTGGCCCGATGTTTCAATAGGTCGGGCTCAATATGTCGACAGCCACTTAACCGTCGGCGTGTGTCAACGGACTAGGGCACTTGAAGAAGAAAAAGTGTGTGAAGCAAACGACACACCGTAGATAGAAAAGAAGCTGCTGCTCTCCACGTGCAAATAGTCCCACTTGATAAAATAAAAACAAAAAAACAAACAAATCGGTTTTGAAACGTAGGACTCTTTACTGTTGAGGACTTGGTTAGTTATGGTGCGTATTTCTCTAGTAGAGATGCGTGTAATGATGTTCCTAATTACACATAAATATCGCAAAGAACAGACAATATATTTCTAATTTAAATCACATTAAGACATCAGATTGCACGAGCTCGAAACTTCGCAGAATACTGTCTTGGGAGGCTAAAGTTATATTTTGTTTTACGGGCACTTGTTTTGTGGCCTGATTTTACAACTCCGTGTTTTATCAGTCATGCGCGCTCTAACATTTTATGAGGCTGCAGCATATCATCGCGAGACTGAGCATATCATCGCGAGGCTGGACTCGTCAAGCTGCAGGCCTGCAGCTTTTTTTCCAGCTCCCCTGTCACAAATGTACTGTTTGTGGCAAAATAAACGAATTTGAATTTGAAATATAAACTGCACAACTTTACAATTTGGACATCACATTTCAACAGAAAACTGAACTGTTTAACATGGTTTGCACGTGACATCATCGCACTATATGTGAGTGGTCAGAGATTTCTTTTTGCTGAGAAAATCAAACCCGAGGTGCAAAGTGCACACTGCAGAAGGTTCGCGCTCAGTGCAACCCATGGATTCAGAAACAAAAATTATTCTTGCTCGGTGCAGTGTCGTGAGGAACGGCGCGAGCGTCTGGCACCCCGAAAACGTGCTTTCTGGCATGAGTGATTTCGCAAACCAAGCAGTTTTGCAGGATCACGCTCTCTGCTCTGTGCCGAAGATGCGGAGCAGAGGAACCTTTACAACACAGTAGGCTTTTAACGCCCCCCCCCCCCCCCCTCCTTTTTCATTTGACGATGCTCCTCCAGAGAATACTTTTTTGTTTCTGAGGGACTCCCTCCTTTGTTTGGGGGGGCCAATTAGACAATTATATTTCTGTCATGTGTTAACAGTAATTCTCCATTTCTTTTATTTTGCATTCAAAAACTGTGAAGTTTAAACAAAACTGCGAGAATTTGAGCGGCTGCCGACTTTCGGCTGTCCCTCAAAGGCCACTAGAATCTTTCTTTTCAGGTATCCCTGCCGTACATACCTGTAGTTCTATTTATCGTCAGATTAATAAGCTATATTCAGTCTTTTCAATCCTTCTATTCTCGAGGACTACTTTCATGAGACAGTTCAGCAACAACGAAAACATGTTTGAGTGCCTCAATGATGTGTACATGTAAAATAGTTCATGCAACGATTTTCGCACTTTCAGTAAATACCGCTAAGAGATAATCCCTGACGTTGATAGCTAGCAAAAACACCCATTAGTTTTCCTCTCTGCTCAATGGCAGGCGCAGAAAAAAATAAAGGAAAGAAACAGCTTTCCCTCCTCAACTCGCTATTAGAACAGGCGGCAATGTGATCTGACGCTAATCGTATGCCGCCAGTGTTCATCATAGTGATGCGCTGGGGTTTGCAAAGGATAAAGCATGAGTTGAGATTTAGGATTTATTAGAGTTCGGCTATTCTCATCTTTGATTGAACACGAGCCAACACGAATGTTTGGCGATGCTGATTGCCAAGAACCCGAGCACTCGGCTCAGGCTCATGACAACCGAGTACGTCACGGTGTCGCAAGACTCGTGGTGAAAAGTCGTGATGGCTAATGCCCCTGAATAAAAAAGGTAGCGACATCTTCTCTCTCCTCCTCTGACGCAAACACCTTTTATCGTCATGTTTTGCTTTTTTACACCCGCACGTCGACTGTAGCGCCGCCTGGTTTGGCCCAAGATAGCACACGGCCATCCTATACTTGAGTCAGAGCGCAGTCAAAGGCTTAAAGACACGCAAATACATACACACAGGCTAAAAGCGCACTGTCACGGTCTACCAGCCTCGAAGGATGTGCTCAAAGAAAGACGATGAAAGCCGTGACGTTCAACAGTCGGCGTTATTTGATTGGCCACATGAGTTCATAGTATGCACTGCACTCCGAAAGCGTAGGCATTCCTTCTCCCCCTCCTCTGACGCGCACACCTTTTATCTTTATGTTTCGCTTTTTTACACCCTCGCGTCGACGGTAGCGCCGCCTGGTTTGACCCAAGATAGCAGGCGTTGTTCTTCAAAGGATGTCGCTACTTTTCTGTATAAATGGGCTTTAGTGATGGCATGTGACGTCATGGTGTCAACAACGCTAAGACATCTATATCCCGTTGCAACTCAAGAAGGTAGGGCGAGGGAGAAGAAGGCCGGGGAGGAAGAAGCAGACGAAGCGTTGGAGAAGAGAGGGGAAATTGACGTTCTGAATTTAACTCGACTTCGACGCGGTGAGTAATGCGACTACGCCGCGGGGCCACGTGACGTGACATTATTTGACAGCATGCCTTGAATCCATGACGTCACGTGACCACGTGACACACGATTAATCGTAGTGCCAATACAAAAGCGCCAGGAAAACCCACAATTTCTTATACATTGCAATTCGGTTTATGACAATTTGATCACTACATAGAAATGCAGCTGCCGATTTTTACTTCTCAAACACTCATTTTGTAATAAAAAAATTTCCGTGAACCGTTTTGAACCGGTTACCGTTATATTTTTTTCCGGTTCAGTTCCGGTTCAGTTCCAAGATGGCGGCGAAGATTTCGGTTCGGTTCAGTTCCGGTTCGGCTAAAAATAACGGTTCTGTTCCGGTTTTCGGTTCGGTTCGGTTCCGGTTCCACACTCTGGTTTCGGCCGGAGTCCGGCCTTCGTCAGGAATATATATATATATATATATATATATATATATATATATATATATATATATATATATATATATATACTTTTTTTGGCTAGGTACGAACGTGGTTCGGAACCGCCCGATACAAAGGGAACAGCTGCAAGATCATCATCATCATCATCATCATCGAGCGCCAGCCGATTCGGCTTCTTTTGCGGTATCATCTGCTATCATAGCCTGAATTGGTCGGCACTCCTCGACGCGGCGTATGCCATCTGTCGGTCGCGCTTCTCACTACGCCTGCATCGTCTGCGAAGTGCCGGCGTAGATTTAATCAGACAGTTTTCTGTTTCTTTTTGTCTCTTTTTTTTCTGTTGAACGAGATAAGTTTATTCATTGATTTTTTTTTACTATAAACTCCACCAAGTGCTCGCACCTCTGTAGTAAATCGCACCGCGATACGTTGAAGAACCATTTTTTTTTAAATTGTCTAAAACTAGTTAAAAGTGTTCTTAGTTTACATGATGGGGCTGCCCGTATTGCTTCTGCGCCCTCCCGACCTGAACACCGCTCGGCCGGCTCATATTGCCGCACACTGCACACTGCGCGGCACTGTTAGCGCGAAGACGACGTGGGAACGTTTTCGACTTGAAAGGGTATAGCGAGGCACCGATTATTATCCCTTCGGTTAAATCACCAAATGTATACTTTCTCTACCTCACAATACTCGCTCTCACCTCAAAAAGCGCAGTAAAAAAAAAAGAAATTGATGGACTGGAGCATTACTGATTTTTCCTTTTAGGTAGACAATTAAGCCATACGTAGGTACATTTTAAATGAGATATATGTTATCTTATCAAGACGTTCACGTTTCAGAAGAGAAAACCATCGCTTTTTCATCTGGCAACCAAATCTTGTAAGAACTACTTGGCGTGGCGTATAAACAATGCGCAAAGCTTCTTTTCTTTATTTTGTTTTTTAGGTGAAAACGAGTATAGCAGTTTTGAGGAGAGCCCTTCGATCCTACGAAAAGGATAGAGAAAACTGGCGATTCCTTGTTCCTGCTAGCAGTGTCGTGTGGTGTACGGTCCGCAACACTGTTAACGCGAAAAAACGCGAACAAGTCATTGCCGTTTTTTTTTTCCTTTTTAAATTTTTTTCTTTTTAGTGTTGAAAGGCTGTCATCAAAACTACTCTATCAGTGGAAAGTGCTCCGATAGGCTACTAACCTAAGTGGTAAACTTTGACGCCCTCCAGTACCCTTGCAAAATACAGAATATCACTTTTTTTTTTTACCGCAAAAATATATTACACGTTGCCGAACGCTCATTATCCGCCCAAAAGTAGCTCCAGAGGTGTGAACCAGATGCCAAAGTTTCAGCATAAAACCCATATCTTATTCAAAAGTTATAGGCGATTTTCTCAAAATTCAATGGGGAAATAGGGCTCATTTTCGCTTCTTTTATGGGTTTTTGGCGTCTGAGAGCTCCTCCATGTATTCGAGAGCTCCGTCGACCACCTATTTCCCATTAAAATTTTAAGAAAATCACTTGTAATTTTTAACAAGATATCAGTTCGAGCTGAAACTTTGGCATCTAGTTTATTTTATTTATTTATTTATTTATTTATTTGATACCCACAGCGCCTTTCGGCATTACAGTGGGGGGGTTATACACAAAAAATCAAGTATGACGTAACATGTACTACATTGGAAACATTCATAAAAAGACAACCAATCGAACAAAAAGATATCGCGAACATGAAACAACAAAGTCACAATTATCGCGACACACGGAGAAGATTGCAACAAGTTTTACAAAAACATTATTAGAATCATGCTATGAACCTTTTCAATCGAATGACGTGACTGTTTCTAGGGCAGCATAAAAAGCATCATTGTCTATAACAGACGCTATGGTTGAAGGCAACCGATTCCATTGGGAAATCGTTTTAGGGAAAAAGAGCTACTGTATGCTACAGTCTTGCATCTAAGCTCACGCACTTTGTGGGCATGATCCACACGAGCAGACACATAATGTGGTGAAGAAATATAGGTTTCGCATGGAACACCAGATTGTGAATGATATATGCTATGGAAAAGCTTTAAACGAAGCTTTGCTCGACGGTGCTCGAGTGTGTCCCATTTTAATGTTTGTCTTGCACGCGTCGCGCTAAAATCACCACCCCGTTTTCCCGTTTTGGTTTTCCTAACACATACCGAGCGGCTAGGTTTTGCACTTTCTCTATTTTCTCTTTGTCAGTGTTTGTCGGAGGGTCCCATACCGTGCAGGCATATTCTAGTATAGAGCGCATATTAGTTTTATACAAGAGTTCTCGGATGTCATGCGGAAACTGTCTAGTGTTGCGCTTTATGAACCCTAAAGATCTACTAGCTTTTGCAATAGTGAAATCCACATGTCGATGCCAACTCAGCGAGGTTGTGAAGTAGACGCCTAAATACTTATATTCAGACACTGTTTGTAAAATAATATTGTTGACTACATAACGAAAATTAGTTTTCACTTGCTTTCTCGAAAACGTCATGGACACAGTTTTATCTAGATTAAGTTTCATCCCCCATTTTTCGGAACTCTAGCGCTACATTTGGGCGGAGAATGAGCATTCGGCGATGCGTAGTGTTATTTAATTTTTTAAATTGTAATAAAGCTGTATATTTTTTTGGAAGACACCATATTTATTACACTGATCAAATAAATACTCATAATCATGTAAAAATGGTGTATTTTCTAACTTACGCCTTGTTGAGCACTGAATGGTGTAACAATGGTGTACATATGATTTACAGCTTACATACACCCATACACCGTACAGGTACCAGCGGTACATAAAATTGTGTTAAAGGGTGTGCATGCTCCTATTTACATCATTCGCACCGCTTCTTTAAGAGTGTTAGAAATTACACTTTTTTTCAAGGGTGTGAGCAGTAACGTCTTTTTCCTAGGGCGTTTTTCTATACGCCAATAAGGGTGTTAGTTATGGGACAAGCTCATTTGCTCCAATAAGGGTGTGGAAAATGTTTAATGCGAAAAGTGCCAAGAGTGTCGTGAAGTGCAGATACAAACAGGACTGGAACTCTATATCCTTAGATACCGATCGAAGGCGACACAGTAGCATGAACTTTCACCGAAACCTGGGATCCCGCCTGAAAGAGAGGGAGCAAGCAAAGTTAAGGCTCGGCTTTGCGGGCTTAACTTGGCTCTTCCGGTGGCACGCGTCCCAGCTGGAGGAAGTGGGATGGAGGGTCTTTCCTCAATCGTAGGATCGGAATCCAGGGGAGATTCCTCGCGTCCATAACAAAGGAGAAGGCGCCTTCCAGATTCCAGCGACATTTCGAATCCCGTGGCCACAATCGCCCCCTTTCAGTGCCATCTTGTGTTAGTTCTCTTCTCGCGACAAATGAGTGGGACGGGGAGCAGTTACAGTTGATGGCTACGAACGCAGGATGCAGGAAGTAGAAAGTGACAGAAACGCAGAGGCGACAAGGTCATCTATCTTTCCGGCAGTGCTGATATCTAGATAGCGTCACCAGCCTGCCTGTGCTGTAGAAAGTATGCGCCGCAGTTACGTGTATGTGAGGCACCATACGTTGGTGTTCTTGTCGTTTTTTTGTGCCCTCGGGCACCGAAGACGTTTCGGACCGTGAATCGACTGCACCCTAGTTGTATATCCCCGTCAGCGCGTTGCACGCACATAATGAATCTCTTGTCAGTACACTATTGCCTCTTCGAAGTTTGAATTTTATAAGCTGAGAATAAGTTGCTGGGAACAGTGAGCGTGAATAGGCGCCATAACATCGTACGATGACGACATAGTACACAAACCAGCCGTAAGTTTGGAGAGCAAACTCAGGACTTCTTTATGTACTATGCTGTCATCTAAGAAAAATCAAAGCGTTGAACGTGTTAAAGGGGCACTCACTATGTCTAAATAATTTTTTTTATCCGAAACGATTGAAAACGATGCCTGGGCATTACCCTCAAAATTCGAAGTTTGGAAACTCAATATTTGTGAAGAAAAAAAAAACAATTTCCAAAAGCCGAATTTGAAGCTCCCACGCGATCCGCGCTAGTGCAGTGACGTCACAGATTTAGTCGTCCTGAGTTTCTCTCTTGTCTCCGAACCGTCCCAACCGGAAGTGTCGTATTCCCCCACATGACGCGATCAACCGCGCTCTCCTTGCGTAACGCCTTTCGCTGTGTGCAGAGGACGTTTCATTTTCGAGTTTGAAGTTCTTTAGGGCCCCCTTTCAGCGATGACCTTAAAATCTTTGAAATGGTGTGACGTCAAAAAGGACGCGCAGTGAACCTTTGTAAGTGACGTGAGGGGCCATGTCGCGCCGGTGCTGCGTGAAAGGCTGCACCGCGGCGGAATCACAACCTAAAGTACGCTGCACAGATTCCCGAAGAATGCGCCAGAGAAGGCAGCCTGGCTTGCTGCAATTCCTGAAGGACTACCGAAAGGTTTCGGATCGGAGTTCTTTCTTTGTTCTCGATACTTTGTCAACCAGGATTACGAGGTCAGCCCAAGCGTCTCTAGAGCGTTAGGGTTCAAGTGGTACCTCGTTGAGGCGTCGTGTCGTTCCGACGAACTTGCCGCAGCAGGCAAAATGTTCGAGGCTAGAGATAAGAGTACCAAACTTGGAGAACTTCGTCCGATTCCCCGACTCCCCGATCACCCTCACTGCTACAGGTGCCGAGAGATGTCATGTTTTCCGAGGAAGGATATAAAGCCAGGAAGCGACATCCCTTCGAGACTCCGATTTTCGATATTTCGAAGGAAGGCGCAGCCCCTTCTTTTGCGTTAAATTGTTCAAAACATTGCGTTAAAAAGATGTTTTACGAATGCCGTTATTACATACTATAAAAATGCCACTTATAAGGCTTCTGAATTGTATAACCGATTATGTCACGAGCAAAAAAAGCAAGAAGGTAAAAGAAAAAAAAAGCCCCCCCCCCCAAAAGAAATAAAAATAAAAACAAACGCGCGCGCACGCGTGGGTAAAAGAAGGTTTCTTGTTATGTTGCGGTCTTTTTGTGTTTATGACTACAACTTGCATCGTTTTAAACAGAAAAAAAAACGACCGTTGGGGTGTCAGCAGTGTTGGATAAAGTACATCTAAAATGTACTTCAAGTAAAGTACAAAGTAAATTAGACGTGATGTACTTCAATTAAAGTAGTAAGTACACTGGGTGCAATGTACTTGAAGGAAAGTACTATAAATACAATGTACTTTCAAAGTAAAGTGCTAGTATATTAACACAATCGTTCATGATGCCCTTTAATTCCCCTATACATTGATTTTTTAACTGGTATGCATTGCCCAGGGGTACTCAGGGCTGCATGCCTTATTTTCAAAAACAGTGGCGAATATTTGATAAAGTAGCCACAGAATAGTCATTTTCAGGAATTGAGCCAAATTCCTGAAAATCGCTATACAGTGATTTTCTTGCACTGGATTGTTGCACCAAATTAAGGGGTTAAATGTACTAGGAGAGAACATGACATCAGCCCTGTAGCTTCCGCAAACAATCCACTCATAAAAAATGCCCTCTCCTTAATGAAAAAAAACAAACAACAGAGAGTGTGCAGGCGAGCTGGTGATAATTAATCATAATGTTACACCTGAGATTGGGGTGCGAAAAAATAGGAACTTTCAAGTCGAAGGGAAAGACAAAAGAGAATGTCTCAATACATTGTGACGTTCTCCTCTGTTGTCTTTTTCTTCGACTCGAAAGTTTAATTTTTCCGCAACACAGTCTCATGTGATACATTATGATTAATTTTGCTCGCCCAATATTTTAAACCTCCTCCCTTGCGCTGATCGACCGAGAAGTAGCGAGAGCTCAATAAGCTACGGGAAAGCCGCCCCAGAACAAACTGAGCGATGCGTCGTCTGCTCACGTCTCTGTTGAGAGTAGAATATCCCTCCCAGTATTTCTTCGGAGTTGATAAAGCATCATTTTGTGATTCAAACATAACAAAACCAAATTTGGGGAATGTACTTTAAAGTCGGGAATTTTACTTTCCTCGGAAAGTACCAGAAAAAAATACTGTAAGTAAAGTACAAGTACATACTCGGAGAATGTACTTTAAGTAAGGTACAAGTTTCCTAAACCTACTTGAAGTAGTACTTAAGTACAATGTACTTCAAGTACTTCCCAACACTGGGTGTCAGTGCTCCTTTGAGTTAGAAGAAGCCAAGTCCTTGTCGTCCTCACAAGCAACAGTCTTACTACTTTCGTTGTAATCAACAAACAATCTTACTACCTTGAACTGCAGAGACAAGAACGCGCATTAACCACGGGATATCACAAGTGATACCGACCGAGAACCCGCTTTGACCGCGAGACACCGCATCAATTTCTTCCCGCCCATCGGAAATCTGAGACGGCAGACCAGACCCCGGCGGGGGAAAGGGGGGAGGGGGGGGGCATAATAAAGAGAAAGAAGGGAAAACCTATTGCGAGAAAGACAGAATGAATGAATTTGTCTCACATCCACCCACCGTAGCACGTGACATTCGCGGCAGCGTTACTGACGCACAACTCGCAATCGAGAGCCTCACACGGTCATCGAGAGATTCCTCGAACTGACGATGCTCAGAAAGCTACGATCGAAACAAAAGTAACAAGAGGACTCCGAGATGATAAAGAAGAGAATGGAAGGAAGCCGTTGATCTTCTCCCCTCGCCAAGAAGCGGTGGGGGAACCATGGACATTATGCGACGGCATCAAGAGGACCACGCCGCCGCAGCATCGGTCCCTTCCAGACACGCGTCGCTGACAGTGTCAAGCGTATGTCCGGTCGGTCGCTGGAGCGAACCTTCTTTCTTTTGGGCTCGGCTTGGGTTTTTTGTTTTTCTACGGGCATCCATCTTTTCTGGAACGCGTTATGTCCTCCTGCTCCTAGATTCGAATTATGAGTCTTCCTCCCCTCCCGCGGCGAGAGAGAGCTTTACACTCCTTTCTTTTTCGGGAAGATCGTCCCTCGGACTTACGAGGACGCTCCTTTTTTTTTCTTCTTTTTTTTTTCTTATCGGGAAGTTGTGTTGTGCGGTAGCGTGGGGTGGTAAGCCAGGGAAGGACTCAGATTTTGGGACCGTGCTTGTGTGTGCGTGTTCGTGCGTGTGTGCGCGTGGTTGTGTCGGGTTCCCCGCCGCCGCGGTTTCCCCAGAAACTCTTGAGTCCTGACACTGGGTATTACTCGATGAAAAATGATGGCGTTGGCGGTTGGGGTCACGTTGAACACGTTCGGGCATAAAAATAAAATGGCGAGAATTTTTCCAGTTTCAAAACGCTAGACGTCTCAGCTGCTTCCTCCATTTTCTTTTGTTGTGATAATGCTTTCTTTTGTTTCTAAACAGATGTTGTTTTCTTTTTTTGGCATTTTTGGTGGTAATGAACCTTACGACGGAGAAAATAGGTGGGCATACATCTCGAAATCGAAGACGTTCTAACGACTATATTACGGACGCAGTGACAGCTTAACGACGGTCTTTCGAAATCCTGCTCACATGTACTATTTTTGAGTTACGATTATTGCAGGAAAATGCACTCGTTTTTTACGACCTATATCGATAGAAGATACGATTTTGTATAATCTTGAGTTAATGCATTCAATATGCCCTATACACTTAAGAAGGTTTTATTTCCCTGTATGAGTTTGATTCAGTCTATATAGAGCTCGTCCTACACCCTGAATACAGACACACAGTGTGGATAAATAATTATTTAATATGAGCCTTGCATGATCGACAAAACGATTAATGTCGCTTGATCGATATCATTCCGCTGCACTTAAGTTTTGTCGAAAACCACAATAGTTTGTTGTGAAAACTTTGGGCAGGTTTGACAACTTCGGAGGACCGTCTCCAGAGGCAGAAAAGCATTATATTGCGCAATTTTCATAAGGACATGGCAGTGATAAATATGTTGATGCAAGAGTTCACTGGAAACTTTCTTTCATCCGTCTTTTTCTTGTAGTATTTCTTTCTCTGCCAGTGGTGCTGTCAACCGTGTTCTAGGACATTATCATATTCGGTATTCCAGGACTAGAGAAATAGGAACAAAGAGAAGGGATAGACACATTGTCTCCACAGCCGGTTTGGTTTTAAGAATGATTGTTTCGTCAGCTTGACTTCACTTTTCCCTCGGTTTTCCAAGACACAATAAGAGCTTTAGATTTAGTCCTTAAAACGTTATAGCTTTCTGTCATCTACTTGCGCTACGTCGCTGTCTTTGGGAAATCAATTAACAGCCCCTTACTGCCACACTTCGTAATTCAACCATGGAAGAGCGGTACACAACCTGACCTAGGCTATATGGTATACCTTAGGGGAGAGGAAGACATCGAATATCTTCTAGGACACAAACCTTTTTTTTTTGTTACTTTAAGCCCGCGCTTTCTCGGAAGTTCTGAAAATTAGATATGTTGATGAGTGTGAATCACAAGGTTCTATTTAACAAAAAAGAAGAATCCACAAAAAAGCGGATTCCCGTAGAAACGGTTCTTCTGGAATATCTTCTCTGCGCTTCACAGCCTCCTTTCATATTGTATACACATTACCTAAGAATATGAAATACCCGCATGAAACGTGTGCAGAGGCACAAAACGGGTATTTCATATCCTATATTAGTAGATACAGTAGTACGGGTTATAAAAGTGGGTTGATATATTCTGTAAAGACCGTTTCTATGGGGTTCTCAAAATTTGCATTCAACAGTACTGAACACTACTCACCTCGTTCACGCTTGCCCCGAGGACTGCCATTTAATATAGCTTTTTTTTTGACGTACCTCTTATTATTATTAAAGCTTCATTCATAATTGAGACTTACAATCGGCCTGTAGGATCTTTCCCGCTTACTTTTTAGTTCTGTGTACTGAATGTATTTTTGATCGCGGAATTGCAACTCTTTTTTCTCTTCGACATATTGTTTCGCATTGCAATCAAGTTTTAAAATGATTTGTGTGTAAAGCGTCCCTTACCCCTTGGATGGATTTTCACACATTTTCACACGTTTATAAAAAGTGCACAAAAAGAAAAAAGGATGGAAAGAAAGAGTAGTTGTTATGTCTTTGACACTTTCACGTTACACGCGTCTCAATTATTCAGCTTTCGTTTACTTGGGAAGCGTCCCCACTGGGTTACAACCATCCGCTAGCCAGCCCTTTATATTATAGGTCGGTGGTTTCATACAAAATAACTGGTTATAGAAGTTCTTCCTGAAAACAAAATATTTTCGACAATATTTAGTTAGTGTTTTATGAGTGTTCAGCATGCAACCTTCGGGTGTTTTGGATCTCGTAACGGTCCCTTTCGTTACGCTTCCCACTTCCGAACAGAGAGGAACATAGAGATAGATGATTCCAACTCTTCATCATTCCTCTGCCTACCGTGCCAAGGAGATTACTCGAGGTTCTCCCGTGTCAGAGGCTCACAGCATGAACAACGAGGTCTATGCGGACAGGGTGGCTGGAATGAGCCATCCCGAACATACTTCCTCTGCCGCCCGTCTTGTCTATATTCCCTGGCTAATGGTGACGTGCAGACGCCTCAGAGGGCCATGGAGATTTATCGGCGAGGACGATACGCTGCAGGAGCGCAAGATGGGCAAGCTGGTTTATGACAGGGGCATGGAACATCCCAAGTAACGGTAACAAGGATTGTGGAAGGAGAAGACTCAGCTTTGCCTTGTCTATTGCTCATTCACGCGACTTACACCTTGTTCTTGTGCATTGTCTTAGGAGGTAAAAGCGCCGTAAACAACAAGGCCAAAGACGAAGTAAGACAAACACAAAAGGTGCACTCGCAACTATAGTTTATTCTTTCTTGTTGTTTTGGGCGGTTTTTACATTTTAAGACCATGCCGTACATGTTGTTTTCGGCACTTTTTACCTTTTTGAGACTATGAACCAACTCGCCCAAATAACCACCTTCGTGTCCCTTCTTTAGCCGCGTTGGTTTGGCGTTTTAAGCCTACTCCACTCGAGTATGCTTTGAACCACTCTTGTGTAATGATATGTAGTTATTGATAAAGTAAAAAAAGAAAAGATTAGGCGTTGCTAGATTCAGCGGCGTTTATCGTCTCAAAATCGCCCCTATCAAGTGATGTTTTGTGGACAGATAGTGATAAGCCGTCAGCGAAAACAAGCGCTCATTCCAGGGTACCTGAGATACCACAAACTAAACCTCGTCGGTGATGATTCATCCCGGCTACGACGGGGGTGGGCGACCAGCCATTTTATCTATAGCTGAGCGAAAGAATGTTCACACGAGGCTTCACATCCGAGCAGATTCTTTCTCAGAGTTCGCATTCGAGCATAATGAAGTTCATCCTCGATTAGTTCATGCCTCTAAACGTCCGGTTTTATAGTATTATAGATCGGTGATGTTCCAGCGCACAGAGTCGCGCTCGATCCCCATTTCCATTCATAAAGTCAAAACCCCGAGTCGCTTGAGCCTAGACTCGTCTATTGGCCACCGCCGTCCATCTCCGCCGCGCTAAAGAAAGCACTTGGGCTCGGCATATACTTCTCTCAGATCGCGGGCCCCCGAACCCAATATCAGGCCGTAGCGCCAACCTCTCTAAAAGCGGTGTCACGGGCTTAAAAGGCTCTACTGTCTGCCACGATCTGAGTCCCATTGTGCAGCGGCAGGCACCGCGGCGGTATTTTTTCTCTCTGGAGCCATTGGAAGGGGGCTGCTCCCACGGCGCGATTAAGGCGTTCGTTCTGCGAACTTTCAATAGTGACGACACAAAGGGGTCGCCTGTCAGCTGGATCCGGCCGCGTCCTTGGCGACCGGGCTTATCGGACGCGCAGTTCATTCTGTTCGCTCTCCCGAGATTCACTATCGGCCACCACGCGGCGCGTACTTCGTTTTATCTCACGATGGACCGCAATCGACGTTACGATCCGTCCCAGGCCAATCCAGAGCTGCGAACGTAACCCGTGGCTACGCGCTCTTCGCGTCGCTGTACTCCTCGCAAAAGGTCACGTTACAGTTACACGACACTGTAGCGTCCACTACAGTCCATCGCAAAGTGAAACGGAGAAGAGGTGCGAGACACTTTCCTCCCCCGTTTGCTGTTGGAACGCCCGCGCCAACGGCACCACCACTTTTTTTTCTCCTTTTTTTTTATTGTGGGAGTTAGAGCGCGGGATTGCGAACTCGAGCCTCTGTTTAGACGCCTGCTACCCGGTCCTGTTTTCTCTTCACAGCCGCCTTTTGTCTGGCTTCATTCAGGCAACGGAGTAATCGAAGTCATTCTAGCCTTTGTTTGGTTTTCTTGTTTTACTGATAAGCACTATATACTTGGGAGGGAGTGTTAGCGAAAGCGACATGTTCGTTTTTCTTTGTCTTCCTTTCTTTCAGAAGGGGATGGGGGAACTTAAGGGGCTATTGAGAATACGCGTGACAACACGTTATGTGCCACTTCCGGTACTCTTGAAAATGTCCTAGAAGTACTTTAGGAAGCGTCGCTCTCAAAGGAGGATTAATTATGCATATTTGAATCCTCGCTCGAGTTCCACCGTTTGAAGCGAGAAGAGCCATGTCTACCTCATGCCATGCTGGTTGCCGCACGTTTTCTACCGTGCTCACTGACGGGGTGAAAACGGCAGGGCTTCTCTCTCGGATGCACGGCATTCCGCCGTGCTTCCGTCGCCTTCAGCCGTGCTTTGGCTGCGCGAGCACGCTCGAGGCACATGAGACGACGAAGTGTTACCGAAGGTATAGGAAGCTCTCACTAAACGCTGGCAACAAAAGACCCCCCCCCCCCTTTGTTGCTGTCGTCCTGCCAGAGACCAGATCACTCGGTGCCCGGATTTCCCAACAGGCGCGAATACTACATAGGATCCCTCCCCAACGTAAATAACTGAATAAACTTGCCTTGCTTTTCCTCTCTACGCAATGACAATCGCAAGAAAAAGAAAGAAAAAAAAACTTCAGAATTATGAGCATCATTGGTTTCATCAACTCGGAAGCAGAGCATGCGGTCACGTGGCCTGGTGCCTCTCCTATGCCGCCAACGCTAATCAGAGCCACGCCCTGCGGTTGGCGAAGTAGAAAACGCGTGCCGAGCTCCAGGAGTCCAGGCTTTGTTAGAGTTCGACTATTCTTATAACCGCAGTGGTTGAACACGACCCACTATCCGAGTGTCCGCCGAGCAATTGATTGTTACGAGCCGAAGTCGAGTGCTCAAGCAGTTCTCGTGTCCAATCCATGAGCCGCGCTCTACTGTCGTCAGGCGGAAGTGGTTTCGATCGCACAATTACATCATCAAGCTTTGCGAAGTCAAGACTGAAAGAAATAGTCCCCTTTTTTCTTTTCGTTTCTTTTGCGCCTTTTCATTTTGTACCAAATATGCACCAACTAGCCCAGCAACTACTCGATTTAATGGATGTCGCGTGCGAGTTGCGAACAGTCTCCCACCTCTAAAAGTAAGCCTCTGTCAGATTCATCCTGCTGCCCGTCTTCTAGAATAACGACCACGTCACCTTCGAGTTACAAAGAAACACAAAGAAAGACATCCTAAGCGACAGCGATAGACGTATAAGACATTCATTTTCGCACGTAGGAGGACACGTCTCGAAAAGTAACACATGCCGAGTCATCAACGAGCGAGAAAGAAGACACGCCGAGCAAAAAGGAACGCACACCAAAGCCCCGCGTCCACGGGGGGCTTCAAAACGTGCTCGGAGGACCGTTTTCTTCCAGGACGGAGAGAGAGGCGCTCTCGGCCCCCCTTTCAGATTTCTTCGGGACAAACTGGCGGCGGGACAGCATGCCTCGTGGCCGCCCTGGCGCCGCAGACATCGATTTCTTGTGGCGCCGGGGAAGGACGCCCGCGCCCGCAGTCAGCGGGATTTTCTCTCCCACTTGCTCCTGTGACGTGGGCTCCGAAGTGTTTCAACCCCTCGGAGAAACAGTTTTCTTCGCACCCCCCCCCCCTCTTTGTTTTCCCCCCCCACACACACACACACAGAAGCAGACGCGCGCGAGAGGGGAACAAATAATGCGGCTCTGAGAACAGACTTCGGCCAAGCACGCTTGTGTGGCACAGTGCATGAGCATGGGAAGACGGAGGTCGCCTTTTGGTCGAACTGGCTTTCGCCAGCCTGTAATACTATTAAATAATTTTAAATAAACCGATTTGACCAAATTAATGTCTTTCTAGATATGATTCGGAGGATTGAGGAGGAACTGGTCCAACAGCACGTGGAATAATCCAAGCTTGTCTCGTCTATCTTCCCGTAACGCAATCACACTCGGATGGCGCTCATTGTCTGAGCCCGAGCACAATCAGAACGCTGACTTTGTGGTCGTGTCCAATCTGAGTCAGGGCTCGATCTCACTGGGATGACGTCGACACGCTAGTACACGGTCTTTGAATATCCATGGCTGGTCATTTTTAAGGACGGCGAAATCGTTTCTGTCATTGTAATCTGTGCCGTCGAATGCCAGAGTGTTTTTAATGTTATGACGGGCACGGCGATGTAGAGCACGAAGAACTAAACCCAAACAGGCAATTACGATTTTTTTAAATTCTTAACAGCTTAACAGAGTACACTCAAACTTACTAGTTTAATGGAATCTGCATATGTGTGGTACCGACATAGGCTTTATTACACGATGTTAGACACCAGACCCCAGGGATGTGATTGCTGCGCTATTTGCGCGAAACTGCGCCAAAGTGCTTACCCTCCTACAGGCACGTAGCCAGGATTTTGTTTCGGGGGGAGGGGGGGGCGCCCATGACAAAATGCTGTATGAGGGGGAGGGGGAGAGGAGGTCCCAGCAAAATGGAAGATTTCGGGGGGGGGGCGGGCCCCATGCCCCCCCCCCCCTGGCTACGTGCCTGCCTGCGATGTCATGCTACATTTCTCGACAGCATGCGTTGCATTTGCGCCAACGTCGTGCCACAACGTAATTTCACTTTGTTGAAAATATAACAGCTGTAAGGAACCGTTACACGGCCGGATCGTTACGGTCGGCTTGTCCGAATTTTAAGAACTTTCCATTATTCCCTTAAATGACGTACTACTCGATTTGATATCTGTATCAAACACTCACAGTACTCAGAAGTCGCGCAATATTCTCATGTTTGTAGTTTCTTTCTGGTGGTTCAGGTAGCTTCATTGAAGGCGCTTCTCCCCGCGCACTGGAGCACTGCAGTGAAGCGAAAACCGCGAAGTAGACACCGCGATTTCATGTATCTCGCTTCGCCGCAGCGCAGCCACGAATTAGGGAGAAATCACCTCTCCAGACCAAGGAAGTAATTGTGTTGTACGCGTATGTATGTTTATACAGCCGGAAGTTGGTCAGCCTCAACAGGCGATTAGTCTCTCAGTTGTAGACGAGAAATTTTGCCAGTGCAGTACAACCGTTACCCTGGGGTCCTTAACATGCACCACGCAGTAGTGAAACACGATCGCACGCCGATACGATGCTCGTCCAGATAGAACCGTGCAGGGGTGGAAATAAGACTCTTCCATAAATCCGTCACCGCGCGCTTCGCATTCTGGGACCCTGTGGGCCAGGAGTGGAGCGCGCATGGATTTCGCTTCTCACTGATTCCCATAATGCATAACGCGGCATTACGCCGCGATGTGGAGCTTCGAATTCCTGAATAAGTCTATTGAACCCAGGATTCATGGGTTCTGCAGCGCGAGCTTTCGCTCCATGCGCTCCAAGCTGCGCTGCGTTACCATACTCGTAGGCGTTGATGTAACAACTCGACGCTGCTGTAAAAACTTAAGAATGAAACTGCGCCTAGTACATATATGATAGGCTACGAGCACTTTTAATCATTTTACGTGGTCTCCAAAGAGAAAATATTCAAAAATATGCAGATGAATGAACCGTACCTAATGGGACAAAGGTTACGAAGCCACCGGGAGACAAATCTTTGGCGGAGCCAAGATTCGAATTCTCCCTCAATGTCCGGTCGGGTATGCTAGCCACTACACGACGCCGCCTTGTCCTTCTGGCGTTTCCTTTTCTGTCTTATTAATGCATCGAAACGAAATGTATCAAATCAGAGGGACACGGTGCGACGCTTGCTGGCACGCTGTACATGTTCCTTGTTCTCCAGAATCCCTGTCACTGTTCGTCTCGTCACATGTATATGTATTGTTTCTTGTTTAGGCGCTTTAGAAAAACGGTATCATCATCCGCGAAAGTCGAGTCACGCTTGAATATATCACTGGCCCTTTTCATCATCTATAGGTGGTCTCCAAAGAGGAAATATTTGAAAATATGCAAATGAATGAGCCGTACTTGATTGAATGGACCCAAAGGTTACGAAGCCGCCGGAAGACCAAATCTTTGGCGGAGCCGGGATTTGAGCTCCGGGTCTCCAAATATTCGCTTCGGTATGCTAGCCACTACACCTATGTGCATATTTTCGAATATTTTCGAATGGTGAACTGCGATATCATAATGATTTTTTGTTAGAATTCGAAATTTAGCAAGGCATACTTGTGTATTATGGGAAGATCCATATTCTCATCTCCATCAGTTTTTTTTAATGTAAACTTTCTGGTTTAGGTATTGAGTTTACATAGGTTTCTTCTGTGCGATGGCACAATGAACGGAGTAAATTAAAATTGAATTAACTGGAGGAGTGGATGCAAAATTGGGAATAACCTTAAAGCGCCCCTCCAGCCTAAAGAATAGCGATCGTAAATCTTCACGCCTCGTGCAATTTTACGTACCTTCAATTATGTTGCTAAATTATCAACAACAAAAAGAGTAAAATTTGATCATAAAATGAATTCCCGAAGCTCATATTTTGACACCCACATTTCCGTTTCGTCACTCGACGGAACCTGTGACGTAAAAAGATGCTACAGCCACTAATCGTGACGTCACGCCTTTTTTGGTTCCCCTCCTTACCAACATCAAGCCGCTTTCCCGAGACACCCGCGATGTATGTCGGACTAACTGGCAGACGTTTCAACGATCGGCTGCGAGAGCATCATAACAACACGAACTATACTGTCTCTGTCCATCTAGAGATTCACTGCCGAGACTGTGGTTATGACACCCAGTTCACAAAATACACTGTATTAACGCGAAGTGGTGACCCTCCAATTAAAGAAATTATCGAGGCAGAGAAGAACGAGTTACTCGATGACTAGCGTAGCAGCGCCCTTCTCTTTCTTTATTTGCCAAAGAATTATACACTTGGCTAAGGAGTCAGTGTGATGAGCGCAGAGTTCCAAAATATTTCTTCTTTTTTCCACGGTCCTGCTACTTACATAGAACTAGAAGAAGGAACGTGTAAGTAAGCGCTAGTGTTTGCCCTTCTTTGTGTCCTCTCCTTTTGTCCTTGTTTTGTCACGCTCTGTTGCTGCTAATATGTACCCGAGGTGCGTTCAGCGACGCGACCGACGCGATAACAACAGGCGGGTCGGCGGGAATGGAAGCAATGTATAGATGGCGAGGAGGGCGGAGGGAGTCGGCATCCTGATCCTCTTACGTCACGGCACGTTCATTGAGTGAGTTGCAATACGGAAATTTTCAGATGCGTTTTATATGCTTTATTAATGCTAAAGCATTAACTGGCTCATGGAGCGCAGCCAGCGTTGTCTGCCGCGAAAAACGGGGCCTAAATTTCGGCTGAGCGAAAGGGCGCCTAAATTCTGACTGAGCGAAACGGCACCTGAATTTCGGCTCAGAGAGGCGAGCGAGAAATTCCCGTTGGCTGCGACGCGTCACAGTTCCAAGGAACGCCACCCCACAGAGAAGCCCTCTCCATGGCGCTGCGGAGGCCCGGAGGGGAGGAGAGAGCGGGAAATTCCCGCTCCCTCTCCCTGTGCACTATTATATCACGTGTCCCACGCTCTGCTTTCAGTTATGTTGCGCTGCCCGGCCGGGCTGTGCGGAGGACAGCGGGGCGCGCTGCTTGTAGGAATGCGCTGCATGTACGAATGTTTTCGCATTCCTAACACGTAAGCAGTCTTAAATGTCCTCCTGTAATTTTTTTTTTTCAAATCGCGAGCTGAAATTTTGTGGACACTTCCATGAGGAGGTCCTGGTACCTTTCACAAAGGTTTTATATGAAGCTAATGACCCCTATTTTAGGCTGGAGGGGCCCTCTAAGACTGGATTGTTTCTAAGGCTTATGTATTGTTCCCAAGCTGATTTTTGTTATTGTGAAGTCCTACAAATTAATTGTCATTGATGTTAATATAGAAATGACAAAAGTTTTGTTTTTCTCTGAATTAATAATTGTTTACTATGGGGATGAGTTGAGCTAGTTGGTTATGATACATTGCGGGTGGAACCAGCTGAACAATGAAGGAAGGAGAAACAGAAATGACAACCAATCGCTGGACTACCAACTATTTTAATAAATCGTCCTCCTCTTCTACTAAATCTTATGCATATCAATTTTTTTTTTTCGATTTGTGTCGTTTTCTTATTTCTATTTTTACTTAGCAGGGAGGGCGCCCTTCAGGAAGAGCTTTTCTTGCGGTTGCAGGGTTATTGAGGCGGAGCTCACACAGTTTTCTTCTTCGTTGTCTATAGCCAAGGCCTCCAACATCTCCCTTGCAAGCTGGTTTTTATGGTGCCCTATGATGCTGGCTTGCTCAAGCTTTGGTTTGCACTTGCAAGTTCGACAATGGGCAGCGAGGAGTCCTGGTCCTGCGAGCTTCTTAACGTTAACCACATGTTCACGTGCACGATCGTTTATGCATCTCCCCGGTCTGTCCAATATAGCAAACCAGCAAGCGTTCAAGTTAGTATCCTCGGCCACCAAGAAGGCTTATTCCCTATGCTGAGGATCAATCAGACACAAACGGATCATGAAAGATATTTGTGACACCCGGCACAGTGACAAAATACCTTCCGTGCCAAAAAGATCGTTACAGCATACCGTTAACATGTGGACGATGCTATATCGGACAGACGGGGAGATTCATAAACGACCGTGCACATGAACATGTGGCCAACGTAAGAGAATCGTCGCGGGACCAGTGACACCTCGCTGCCCATCGTCAAGAAAAACTGTGTGAGCTCCGCCTCAATCCTGCAACCGCAAGAAAGCTCTTCCTGAAGGGCGCCCTCCTGCTAAGTAAATAGTAAAATAAAAAAAGCACAAATCGAAAAAAAATTGATACGCATAAGATTTAGTAGAAGAGGAGGACGATTTATTAAAATAGTTGGTAGTCCAGCGATTGGTTGTCTTTTCTGTTTCTCCTTCCTTCATTGTTCAGCTGGTTCCACCCGCAAAATAATAATTGTTGTTTTATTACAACCTTCGTGGACCTCAATGAAACATCACCTTGGGTGCTCAATATTATTCTGTTCTAACATGATTTCCGTGGGTATAAAACATTCGCAGCAGTTCATACTATATATTTCAGAATTCAGCATATTGTTATCGTGCCTGGGTGCTTCTACAAACACAAACTAGTCGTGTATTTGAGAGAATCGAATCTGCCGTGTAATTGATTCTAACAAGACGTTGCGCAGGATGGGAAGGCAAAGTAGACGACAATGTCTTTTGACGGACAGGCCAAAACAGTAAGATCTTAACGTCTAACATTTGGAGCGGTAGGAATGAAAATGAAGTGTAAACGTAAGCTCCAAACGTTCCTTTTGCGGCTCCAAAATGAACTTTTAGCTGCTCCAGAAAAGGTGCTCATGACTCAGAGTGATCACATCACTGCATACTTTATGTGTAATACGCGAGAAAGCGCCGATGTCATCTTCACGCTAATTGTATCGCACCGTGTGACTATCTGGATCTTTCACAGCGAAAACTAAACAGGAGAAGGAATGCGCCAGAATTTTTTTGAGGGTGTGCAGAGCCACACCATTTGCCTAACATGGCAAGTCTCTGTTTCTCTGTGGCAATTAAGCAATAGAAATATAGAGATTGAAATTAATGTGTTCATGGCAATATAAAACAAACGACTGCTACAGTCTACATTTTTCAATGGGGTGCTGCGCGAGCACGAAGGACCGATGAGAGGATAATATCTTTTGAATTCTGCTCAACCATTTCTAATGTTTGTTATCTCATAATTTTTTTCCGATAAATTGATCGCATCCCTTTTACCGTTTCGTAACATTAGTGAAGCTATCCCACACGATTGTGACTCGTAGCTCTTTATGGCCGCAGTCTTGTTCTTTTCTGGGACGCCGTTCTCTGATCCGTATAGGCTACCGGCGGAGACATACACCCGAAGTGGAACAGCAGCCACGTTTCGTCCATTTCTGCAGCAAGTGCGTGCTGTAAATCGGCTCGTTAGAGAGACCCCGAGGGTCATCCTCGGAACGGAGCCAAGAGCGGCCCGGGAGAGGTCGTAACCCTGACATGTCGCGGGAGAGCGTGTCGGCCATTGCGTCTCCGGGCGGCCCAGTTGACACAGGTTTCCTCTTGCGTCGACCATCTAAGGACCTAAGAGAGGCAATTAAGATGGCGAGGGAAAGATGAGAGAGGCTCGGAAGCAAGGATACATGTGCACCGGTCCCTTTGTTGATCTTGCGTCCGTGGTTTTATGCGGTAGAGTGAGTCACGCTTTGACGGACAGAATTTGCGCGCACATTTAAAGCTGTATCTACTGTGCAAGAATCTGCGTTTTTTTTTTCTAGAATAAAAATAATATTTTAGGTTCTGTGGGAACGGAAAAAAACAACAAACGACAGAAAGGAATTGTCTGCCTAGCGAGAAATATCAATATTGACAAAGCGAAAATTGAGAATTGACAGAGGAAGATATTTAAGTTACGATCTTTTCACCGAGGCGCGGGAGAATGCAATACATTTATATTCGAAATAGAGTTTGTCGCTATTTAAGTACAATTTATAGTATATGAGGTTTATCTTAATCAGAGATTTGTAAAACGTCAAAATATCTACCGCAAAACTTAAGTTCCCCCTGCTGTGTGCTGAACTCAGGTTGGTCGTCGGAAACATAATCATTTTTTAGCTATGACTTTGGTCTTTCTTAAACCAAGTGTCTGCATATTTCAGGTTGACACAATTAGAATTAAAACAAAAAAGTACCGAAGGGAAGAGTGTAAAAATCTTGTATTCCGACAACTCGTCCTTTCTACAATACTTCACCCGGCAGTTTTTTAATAAGTGTACCGCCAATTTAAAAAAAAACAAAAAAACTCCATGTCTCTGCCGCGTTCCAGCTGTGCATGCAGAAAAGCCGACAAAACTTGCCGGCTGCGCGATCGTTAAATTGGCGAAGACTCGAGACATGGGAAGCAGAAACAAGACGAAGGAAACGGAAAAGAGAACAGAAATGGGGTGTGATAAAGGTAGTATAGAAGAAACAAAATGACGGATGTTTATTTCTTTTGTCAGTTGGAAAATACCAAATCAAGATGGTGGGTGGGTTCCAAAAAACTAAGAAGGAAAAAAAAAAAGAACCAGAAAAGTCTCCGTTTTTGTTTGTTTTTTCGCTGAGCGCACCGCTCGAGCGGCGTGCAGCGGAAGCTACGACCTATCTCAGCCAATCCGATGCCACGTGTGCGTCACATGATCACATGACCACGCGATCCATCCGATTGAATGGGTTCTTGCCCCGTACCGACCGCCGCGGACCGTCGTCAGAAGAAACGGAGCACAGCCTCCTCCCTTTCACTCTCGCGCAGAAAAGTGCACCGGGGAAAGGATGTGTGTAAAAGAAAGAAAGAGAGAGAGGGAGAGGGCAACGGGAGAGAAGGAAAGTTGCCGGAGTTTGCCGTGTATGGGAGGGAAGAGGGGAGGGGGGGGGGAGGAGCAGGAGCACAGCAGTGGGCATCCCGGATGCAGAATGATCCCGCGAAAGGCCCCCGCTCCTCTCACTCGGTGTTTCGGTCGTGGTCCGAACCGTGGCTTCGGCTTTCGAGCTCTGCCGCGAGTCGCTTTGACACTGTTTTGACAGACGCGGCCGGAGCACGTACGCGTGGACGTTCCGGGAGACCAGGTGAGTTTAGATTTCTACTCTGTCCAAACGTGGTTAAAAGACTGCTTAAAACGGTTCGTCAAATGAAGCCCGAATACTTGCGCGTTTATATCTAAAGCACTCCGATCAAGATTAGCTGGCAACTAAATCCGAAGGCAGTAGTTGCATCTCGCTTGTCAGTACGCAAGTGAGAAGCGCGAAATTCTCTTCTTATATATGGATCTATGATCTGCGTGCTGAGCCTGCGCTCGAATTTGCGAATAATGAAAAAATATTTTCATCGTTTTGAGCATTTTTTTTTTAATTTGACGAACGCTCCCCAATTTTGTTTGATCTAACTAATGAACCCCAGGCAAAAGGTATGGGTTAAGGTATCTAGCAAGGAAACATGCAGCTATGTTTATCTAATACTCTTAAACATGGTAAAATATCCTGAAACCCGTTCCAGTCCCCGTTTCAGTCTCAGGCCTCAGTCGGCGTTTTTCTTGTGTTTTTTTTCCTTCAAAGTATCAAAACCATCCCTCGCAATATCATAACAAAGACGTCTAAAATAATATAAACGCTTTTTTATTGGCATCAAAACACAGACTTCGCTTTCAAGATGTGTACGCTGGTGTACATAGTCATAAACACCCTCAAGTTTCTCACAATTTACAAACTTTGTGGCATTGTTGTTGTTTTTCTTCCAACCGATGCAAAGGATACAAATATACATTCAGGGAGGGAACATACACGGACGTACAGACATGAAGGTCAGATCTGTCGGTCCGTTCATGTTCTCTCCCTAAATAAGTGTATCGTTTAACCACGCCGGTCATCCCGACTAATGCAAAGCAAGTCGCCCTTTTTTATGAGAACGTTTAAGGTTGGCATAGGTGACTTTTAAGTAATTCGACCTTTCAGATAGCACCATTTGTAACAAAAAATGGTAAATTACGAAGAAAAAGGCTCATCGTGAGCCGAAAGTTGTATTAGGAAACATTAGCACTCGAAAAGTTTACTAATATATATATATATATATTATAGTAGTAGTTTTTTAATGTACTAATATGTTACATATATATATATATATATATATATATATATATATATATATATATATATATATATATATATAGTACTATATATATACGTATATCATGGGGAACGCTCTTTTTAAGGTAACGAGTGTACAGCCCGTGAATGTTTATGTCGTTACCTTAACTCGTTACCTGAAGAAGAGCGGTCCCCGCTCGAAACGTCGTAATAAACTTCGTATTAGTAACTCCGACAGTACGCAACTTTGACTTATTAACTTTTTCCCGGTCCATTGTTTTTATATTTACCTTACTTCACCTATATATATATATATACAAGACACGCATAGCCAAGCATAAAGCACGCGCATACTGTTTTTGCAGTGGCCAAGTCAATATAATATGGCTGGTATTATTCCTTCACAAGGAAAGCTCAATTCACAAAAGCAAGTAGGTTATCGAAACAAATACTCGTATATAATACACGTAATTAAAGTCGGTGTTCGTCTGTTAAGACCATGTGCGGACAAGTAATAATTGCCTGCCAGACGCTCGGCAACAAGAGAAACAATTGCCGTCCGTTCGGCTACACAAGATAAACAGTCAACGAGGGTAACTGTCAGAGCCAGGTGCCCGGGCTTAAGTACCTGCGCGAAAATCCTCAGACCCAGCGTTTTGAGTGACGAAGTCGACAAAAAAGATAAGCAAGCTGTGACTGTGTTAAAAACAAAGCAAATGAAAAAAAGGCATGTACGCTGTACATGACATTCCGTGGATTCTATCACGCTTTGAAACGTCTTCACAATTTTGTTGTCGTTGTTCCAAGGTGTAAGTTTTTTGCAGTGTCGAGTGCATACAGACGGGCGCGTGTTCGTTTCTTCAGAAGAGCTTCCATTTTGAGACTAATGGAAAGTCAAGGGCACAGTGCCGCTGCTCATTAAAGTACACACTAGCTGCACGCTACCTAAATGAAGAAAAGAGCGGGCGGAGAAGAACAAGTAGTGAACTGTGATTCACAAAGAAAGGGTAACAGCACAGGCGAGCTGGTGAAGAACTTTCATCGTAAACCGGGGACACGGCAAAATTAAAAAAAATTAAAACGGACAAAACAACAAGAAGTCTGTGTACGTAGTGTATTAGTGTGATTAGTTGTATATCCTTGCACCCGAAAGTAAGTTTTAATGCCGCATAAAATTAAATTTTACTGAGCTTCTAAAGACAAAAGAGCACGCCACCTGTGCACAAGCACCGATTTTCCGGTTCATTGCTGTCACTCACAAAAATAAGTAAAACCTATAAACATCGGCCTCTCTGAAGATTATTATTTAGGACAGCCGACTGTCGGTTTCTGGTATGCAAGGATCATTTTGAATTTTTATAAACGCATATGAAGCTTGTAGATATGTCTCTATGTCACTTTTTATTACAAAAATATCTTGTGTGACGTTAGAAGACTATATAAAACGGCGTTCTTATTCTCCAAAAAAGGAATTTATTTTGAATTAGTGCTGTGTAAAATAATTTAATTTTCTCAGATTAGATAGAAATAGAGAAAAAAATAAAAATTGTTGTCACCTTCAGAATTGCTATTGATACTTCTTGGCACAATCATCTGATTATTTAAAGAGAAATGCTGCAAGCAGTAATTTTCAAACGTTTTCTTTAATTGTTTAATAAAACTTTCATAGGAAATTGCCTTTGTTTCGACATGCTCGCTGATATGCTCATAATATTAGATAGGGTACAGAACCGTAAATAGCTCTCACTTCAAGCTAACAAAAAATAATCATGTAGAAAAGTACAAATATCTGGGAATATGGATAAATGAGGGAATAGAGTATCTAAGAGGACATGAAGATAGTGTAATAAAGAAGGGGAAACGAGCTTCAGCTATTATGGAACACAGGGCACTCTGGAACTATATCAGATATGAGGCTTAGAGATACAGCAAAGGACTGTGGGTAGGTTGGCATTGGGGTCACATGGAAATACACCAAATGAGGCGGTACGGCGGAATATGGGTTGGGCATCTTTCGAGAGTAGAGAAGCGATCAGTAAAGTAAACTTTGAACAAAGACTAGCTGAAATTGCGGATACAGCTGTGGGCAAGGAAAGTGTACAAGTATCTATATATGAGATATCTAAACACTAAGTGGACAAACGGAACCCGCAAGTTGAAATATAAATACATTCAACAAGATGGGGCCGATCAGAGCATATCAGTAGAAAAGGGAGTAAACGAAACTGAGTAAATTGTGGCAAGGAGAGAATGCAGAGGAAATCAGCTTTAAAAGTATACAGGGCACAGAAGCAAGAAATAAAGTAGGATCAGTTGTATGATAATTCATTGGGGAGCTCATTGCTGTTTGAAGCTAGAACGGGGTGCTAAGAACGAAAACATATAGGGCTAAATTCCAGGAAATAGACACTCAATGCGACGTATGCAACCGCGAAAGGGAAACTATTGAACATGTAATTTTAAGGTGCACGGGGCTTCGTCCCACCCTCTTGGGGGGGGGGGGGGGTATGACTACGGATTTGGAGGGGGCACTGGGATTTGGGCACATGAATGGACGAATGGATAGGACAAAAATTGCGGTAACTGAGAGGAGATTGGAAAATTGGTGAAAAAGATCTAAGGAGGGGTAAAAACACAGATAAAAATAAGCAATGGGAATACCTTAAAGGGGGAGGGTTGTGTTAGAACAAAATTTATACAAATTTAGAAAAGAAGGGACGACGAAATGTTAGGCTAGGTGGGGCAAGCTGCCACCCGTTACAAAGGGTATGACCATTACCACCATCCATCCATCCGATGAGAGTGGTTACTGTTCGACTTTGACAATTTATTTACCTTTCTTTAACTGCGCCAACATCTCTAAAGCATAAGAATTTAGTGCAATACAGGGGTCCGCACTCTTTCTTATACGGAGCATCAGAACTGAAATATATCGTACACCGGCGCCTCCGTGTGTAATTGAAAGTCCCATGCAGCCCATCACAATAACCGTCTTACTGATGCACACTTCATCCATTCCTCTCGACAGCATTGACCACCCTACAAACGCCACTACCATTACTGCTACTGCTCTTAGTAAATATGGTCTTTTCTGAGTTTATACAAGACCGATAGTTTTTTTATTCCACCCTAAATAACTGTGAAAATCAAAACTTCCGATAAAGGAATAAAAAACACACAAAAAAACAAGCTGGTTTTAAATTAGTGTTATTACCTTTATGGAAGAATACCATATCGTTGCGGGACATACGCTAGAAAAGTCTATAAAGTCTATAAAAGTACAGAGGATAAGCCAGTAGCTTTCATAAACGCTTATTTTCTTACTTTCCGAGGCGCCATGTGTCGCAGCGTGAGTCGGAGATCCAGTCACGGATTTGAGATATCGACACTGAAGAGGGATCCACAAAGCTTTGCACCGTGTATGGAATGAATCTTTCGAAAAGAGGGGATTTTCTTCCCAAATGCCCCAAAAGCTGATGCAAGGCGCGAATCTTTTTTTTTTTTCAAGAATTTAAACTTTGAAGCGGCTTTCTTGGTCGATTCGTAAAATGCAAACACTGTTGGAAAGTTTTAAAAAGTGAATGCCTTCTTTTTTTTTTCCTTCTTAGCAGGGTGTATGGAAGGTTGCGAATTTCAAAACACTAGGAGAAGCTATGTTTACGAATGGTGGCTAATGTTCTTCCGCTTTATGTTTTAGAATGTTTGGCGTTTTTAAGTGTATATTAGACTTCCTTTCGGCATAACTTGGAAAACAGTAAAAGTTATAGCACCCCCCCCCCCCCCCACCACTTGCAAGCCCATCAGAGCGTTGGAGCAAGACCTGTCGCAACGAAACCTCGCCGAGCACTCCTCCGTAAAAGGCTGTGACGTGCTTCGCTACGTTTCTGATTGACCGATGGGGGCCCGCAGCTTTCGCTATTTGCCAAGATATGCTGAAACGGAGCATGACACTGTATTGCTTAAGAACTACAGGCACAGCGCACGTGAAACTCCAAGGCTCTGCTCCAAATGCATATATTCTCAAGGCGAATCTTTTCCGGTCGATGCTATGAAGGAATTGTTCAGTGAAACGTAAAGAGTGCGCCGTGACCACAGGCTTTTCGCATGTGTGTGTAGGCAGCTGTATTTTGTATAACATTATTGAGCGTTTAATTAATTAATTATTAAATTTATTATTCTGTCAGTGCCCGGAGGCATTACATATATTAGTGGTTTAGCACAGACCGCAGATGTAGGCAATAGTAGCTTTCTTGAAAGTAATTAATGTATTTTGCGAATGCTTTCAAAAAGTAGCTGGTCGTGAAAAAAACAACAACACTATTATCGGAAACAAATTTTCAGTCTCAACAACCAACAGAATTGAGAAAAGAAACCACGGATACTAATAAGGGATCTAATTACCGGTATTTTCCAGACTATACAGTCCGGAAAAGTTGACCTTTTACCAAATGTGAACTACATAATGGGAATTATAATTATGCAATGTTTTTTTGTTTTTTTTTCAAAATGCTTTGTGTTTTAATAATGCAAGCTTTCTTTAAAGCGTTTTGAGTATGAGGGTTGATTTTCGTGCGAACTATGCAACGTTTGCAGTCTAAGCAAAAGTTTTTATTTTGACCTTACATTTGCCCTTGCGGACTCTACACCTGGTGCGGACTATGGTCTGGAAAATAGTGTAGCTAAAATTTACTCATTAAATTTTTAATTAGTGAAAACCAACACATCGTACTCTTAGTGACTTGCTGGGCGTCATCGAGAACCCCTAAATCAGTTAAATTTACGACGACTTGAAGCGTGCGGGGGTACGTTAAGAAGTTACCACTCGTGCAGCAGGCGCAAGGTCAACGACGCGAAAACGCTGATAATATTCTTATCACCCGTGTTTTCGCATCGCCAACCTTGTACCCAGGGGCGGATCCAGAACTCCGTTCTTTTTTTTTTTTTTGGGGGGGGGGGCGGAAAATTTGTAACGTCAAATTGCCCTCCGAGGGCAATTTGACATTTTTTTTGGGGGGGGGAAGGCGGTTGCCCCCGTCGCCCCCCCCCCCCCCTTTGGATCCGCCACTGCTTGTACCTGATGCACGAAAGATCATTCTATCGCTCCCCGGTGCGGTAAAATCATCTTTCATAACCCAAGTCGTCCTAAAAGTAACTGATATGGGGGTTTTGATGGCGCACAGCAAGTTTCCAATCTGAATTATATGTTTAATTCTACAAGCTAAAAGGTCAATTAATGAGTTTTATGTCATTGGATTGCTAATTAGTGTGTTTTTGTTAAATCGCTGACGTCTGCCGAGCCTGGCAAGATGTTCTCAAAGATATTTTTTTGTGTTTTTTATTTCCAACTATTCAATAGTTTTGGGAATTTTCGAAAGTATTCGTAGAAACATCCGGTATGATAGCAGTGGAGACAGGAAAGTCAATGCAATCGTTGGTATCTTTGTTTTTTACGAAAAAGTTGGCATAGATTTTCAGAAGGGAAAGAGTGCAGGTGAACTGGTTAAACACAGACATGTACAAATTACTCAAAAAAAGGTAGTTAAGTTAAGTTACTGAGTATTGACGCCAAAAGTAATTGGAGTAGAGTAGAAATTACGCATTTGTAATAGTAGTTGAGTAAACTACTAACTACTGTAAAAAGTAGCGAGTTACTTTAAAGTTACTTGCGAAGTTACTTTTTTATATTTTTGTGGTAGCAAAATGAACAGCAGTTTTGATGCGTGAAAACCCCTGCGAGCCTAAAATAAATGCAGTCATTTTATGGCTTGCGTTTTCACCAAAATAGTTTATTCACTTGCAGAAGCAATTGACTTTTAAAGTCCTTATCGGAGAGTTTTCCCCTTTTCCTCCTAAAGACGTTCCCAGTCAAGCTAAAAAGACGTTTCACCGACGCGCTGAGGGGAACGGCAGCGTTGAATTTCAGAAACAAGCTGTGCAGGGTCGGGAAAGCGAGTGTCAGCATCTTAGGTGTTCATGACGAAACATGTAAAATTTGCCCTTGCTAAAAGATCTTTAAAAAAAAAAAACTTTCCTCCTTTTTTTTTGTTTTCTTAGGCAAGTTGAGATTGTTATGACTGCCCCCTCTTTGTTCCCACGACGTTCGGAGAGTACGCTGAGCGAGTGCACCTGACCGTCAAGGGTTCAAGTCTCGCGTCACGACGATGAGATCATCCGGACGACCGCGCGTGTCGTTGCGGTGCTAGTGCTACGCTACTGAAGAAAAAAATTGTTTTGGTTTAACAAAAGATGAAACGCAGTATACTTCGCCGCTGACGCCTGGTCCAACAAAAGGATCTCCCAAGGGTGACTCGCAATCCTCTCCGGCGACTACGGTATCGGAAGGACGCGAAAGATTACGTGAACAAGCATCGTCGCTCGTACAGTTGCCGTTCGAAGCGGGAAGGTGCTCCCATGAACGGATTATCCGTGTCTGCGTTTGTGCGTGGCCGAGTCCGGCTTTGCAAGGGAGTATGCGCTGACGACGAAGCGGCCATGGGAACAGGCGCCCAGCTGCGAGGTCATTCCAGTGGCGCCTACGGCCTACCCGCGGAACCCCCAAACCGCTTGAGTCAGAACTCACTAAATGGCAGACAACATGAAAACAACAACAACCTAGAGTGTAAAGCAAGCGCACATGAAGGCTCCCAACAACAACCCAGGAGTGTCCCCGTCTTTCACGGTTGCAGCTGGAAGCGCGGCGCGTTCGTGCGCGCCGGTGTTATGTTTTGGCTGCTCGCCGCCACCTTGGCCCAAGGACGCTTGTGATGCAGTTTTTACGGCTGCCGAGTATAAGTTCGTGGGAACGGAATGTGAGGTGGCCCCTTGCTCGGAAATGTCACTTCATCTGCCGGTGTGTTATTTATTTCTGCGCTCAAACTTTTGTGGTGAAAAATTAGCACTAGATTTCGAAAGTAGTTGCTAATTTGAGTAGAAGTTACCTGAAAAATGTAGTTAAGTTAAACTACTAATTACCCAAATAAAGTTGTAATTGAAAGTTACCAAGTTACTCGGAAGAGTAGTTAAACTACTGTAGTTTAAGTAGAGTAGTTCAACTACGTCCAAGTCTGGTTAAACGACATAGTTGAAAACCCCCGAGAAAAGTGGAAATAAAAACACTTGTGTTGTCTTCCCCGTTTTTTTTTATTTCCCCTTTTCTCAGGGTTTACAACTAAGGCGGAATAGATGTGTTTACGACGCGACGACATTCGAACTTTCAAGTGGAGATTGGTGTGATATGACACGTATGATGCATGCAGAAATTATTAAAATTTAGAGATTGAATTAGAAAAAAAAACACAAATACGACGATTGATGGACTAATGATCACTAATCGATCAATTCATAGGTTAAGTGATTAATTTCACAGCTAGGCTTTCTTTAGCCAGCCGAAACGTAAAAAAAAACAACTACTGTGGTTGCAAGAGCTCGTTGCTCTAATAACCTTGCTTGACCCCATTTATAGCAAAATGACATATGCAATCCATGATCAACGAGCCTGCCCCCCGGAGAACAGAAAGTCTCGATTGTCGCTCATTGCCTTCTCCTCGCCATCTGCCCTAGCTTGTACAGATGCGGCCCAGATGTTGAAACAACGCCGAGTATTTCCCGGCACCGGGCTACTCCGCGTCCTAATATCAGGAAGCTTCTGGATACAGCGTGCCCGCATTTCCGGAGCAGATGTGTCGAAACACGCCGCTTCGCGTGGGCCCACCCAAATGTATAAATTGAAACCACGTGCCCGTCTTGAAGCGTCGGCCTGACCGTCCCTTACCTGCTATGCTTCGAATTCACCACTAAGCTGACAGTATGATGGGAGCTACGCGACAGCTGGACCAGTCGTATGCCTGTCTTTCAGCAGCTGATCGCGCTCCCATCCGTATGCCCACGCGCAGAGAGCGGAGTCACGTGACGAAAGGGAGGTGTTGATTGGTCCGGCAAGCTCGCAGCACCTACCGCGCTGTCAGCTGAGGCATGAACGACTTCGCGCACTGGCAAGGGTGTTTTTGCTATACTTCGTTTCAGCTTGGGTCCAGACGCAGGCGATGCTACAAGCGCGAGCTCCGGGCTTTCTGCGTCCCTGCCAAGCACGCGCGCTCGTGCAATGCAAGCACTGTTCAGGGCCACACGCTCGCGCTCGTAGCATCGGCTGCGTCTGGACCCAAGCTGAAACGAAGTATAGGAGTCCGGGTTGGATGTTTAGGAACGAAGGAACACGTGGCGCGCGGCTGTGTTGAAAACTTGCTGCGATCCTTAGTTTACTTTGTTTAGAGCCGGGGTGATTTTGTGTTTTCGAAGGTAGCAGTATATAACCTCGATCTTGATGTTCAGTTGCGGATATTGCTTTGAACGTGGTGCTCAGCATCTTTATGATGTCAGCGGGTAACGATGCCTGCAATCCCGCGGTTGCGATGAGGTTTGTTCTGGTGCTCTTTCAGTTAGTATTTGAACGGTAACTAACTTTATGATTAACCAATTTGGCAAGCTTGAAAAGATGAATAACAGGATGAAGCACCAGCTGGTTATGACTATGGTAGGCAGTTTGCTTTGTTATTGTTTTTGTTTAAATAATATAATAAAATAGCAATGAATATGGGTACCTGCGATTCACTTTCTCCTCCCTTGTTTTCTGTTTATGATATTTTCTTTTTAATTGTGTGAGGACAACAAGTTTTGCTTTTCGAAATACATCGAAAATAAAGCAGAGGGAGAAAGAGAAGGGGGGGGGACGCTGATCGATGGGATTCTTTTTTCGGCACTTGTGGACTACAAACATAAGAATGTCTTGGTTCCAGGAATTGGTGACATCGTCTTCTTCGAGCCGTGTCAGTCAGGGCATTTCTGATTTTGAAGTCTGCGTTCTGGCATCGCGTTGCTCAATTCCTTATTTTCGCGCATCGGCGTGTCATGACGTTCTGACAACACCGAGTTATATGGTAGCGAAATGTCTGTGTGTGTGGTGGGGGGGGGGGGGGGGGGCAGAATCGGGGTACTAAAATGATTGGTCGTGCTTGATGCGTATTTGATGAGTCATATAGCTAGATGATCATCTTACTCCCCCGCATCCATGCAACGCGGCGAAAGAGCTTGCATCAAGAGATAACTGAGGTGCCTCATAACAGACAATGACAACCGAGACATTTGTGTGATGCTGCAATAGATGCTATTCCAGTCAATGCCGTCAGAAAAAAAAAATCTTTAGAATTATTTAGAACAGTGAAAGGGGTCATTCAAAAGACGTGAGAAATCATCTTTAAAAAAATACTCGAGACTGAGGAAAACGGGAAAAAGGGGACACCGCACACAAACCGTGTGTGGTGACCCCTTTTTTCTGTTTTTTCTCATTCTCGAGGTTTCTTTTTCTTTTTTTTTAAAGATAAAGTGTCCCTAGCTCGCCTGTTATCAGTGGAAAACAGGCGTCTTTTATTGCCCTCTATCATGCACGCGCCATGTTCGCATGACGTTGAAGAAAGCCGTCATCGAAGGTGTACCGGATGAGCTTCCCCTTTAGGGGCGGTTGGGAGCGCCCCGGTTCCCTGCAGGGCGAATGCCACGCTGCATTCCATAGAGAGTTTTAGGGAACCGGGTTTTGAACATCCGATCCGGTACGATGGGCCCTCCGGTTGCGAACTGCGCATGCGCGAGTCCCCCGCGGGAGTACATGCGCAGTTCGTGCCGAAGGGGCTATCGTGCCTTATCAGATGTGTAAAGACGGTTTCCTCAAACTCTCTAATGTTATGAACCGTTTCACGTTAAGTACGACCGCAGTCAACATCATGATCCGACAGACCCAATCAACTGCTTACTGCTGCTTGGTAACGGCTTACTGCTGCTTGGTAAGACCGATGCTTGAATATGCGCGTGTTCTGCGGGACCCGCACCAAGCGTACCTTGCCATTAAAATAGAAAAAAATTCGAAACCGTGCTGCAAGGTTTGCATCGGGAAAGTACGATAGAACATCAAGTGTGACAGAAATTAAACGTGAGATCGGTTGGGAACTATTGGATTTAAGGCGAAGAAATTTCGTCCAAAGTTTTTATTTTCTATATTTAGTAACTTAACTGGAATTGATAGGTATAAATATTTTGCATGACCAAACTATATTTAACCAGAATAGATCATTCTAACAAGATAAAAAAATATTTTGCCGAAGTGATTATAAAAAATACTCTTTTTTCCCTCGTACAATAACAAACTGGAATTCATTGCCTGCATCAGCATTTACTACAAATGACGTAAAATAATTTTTTTTTCAGTATCCTAAATTTTTTAACATGCAAAAGTTTGTGTGTGTTCCTTTATTTAACAGCATTTATTGTATTTTTGCCATTGTATTTATGTTCGTTAGTATGTGTTTTATTCTGTGTTTCCTTGCTATAATGCTCCGGCGCTGCAGGTTGTTTCTGTAAATACAGAAATAAAGTAGTTCTAAACGTTAATGTTTGAGTTTGCCACCGCCAATTAAACCAATCAGGCACAAAATAATGGGGGAGGGGCAGGATCGCGTCACATTTCTTGTGCGTGATTGGTTAAGCCGGCGATAGAACAAACGCACAAAAACGGTGAGAGCTGTGACGATGCAGTTTTTGGCGCTGCTCGGTTGACGGCAACATGACCACCCGACAGCGGTATCGCTCCACGCCAAACACGATCAGATTAAAAGCTCCACTGAAAGGTCTTTCTCTCTCTTCGAAAACTTCCACCGGTACGGCTGCGGCAAGGGACACTGCAGTTGCACGTACGCCCAGGTAAAGACCGGTGTTGTCCACCAGGAAGCTGTGGATAGGTTCATGGACGCGGAGAACGTTCATTATGCGTACCCTTCACGTCTTTTCTAATTCCAGAAAAAGGGGAGCCCATTTCGATCTGTTTAGACATCATACCGGCGTACTATCGTGTAACCTCTATAGCATGACGCGCCATAATGATCGCTGGTTAGTGGTATAAACCTCGACACAACACATTTGACCATTTTTAATGATAGAAATTAATTTAACGCTGCTTGTGGTATAAATCCTAATTTTCATAGCAGACATGAAGTATGTTAATTTTCGGCTAGCATGGTATTTCTATTCAATTCGAAATTCGCCTCGCATTTGCAGTTACAATTGGACAAAGTTATTTTTACAGTAACCCTTCAGAGTCTATTTCATGTTGTTATTTTTTTTGCAATAGGTGCAGCATGTAATAAACTTGTGTTGTATTGTATTGTATAGGAACCGGGTGGACCTAATTCAAGCCCCGACCAGGGCGCCCCTAGCGGCAAACGGGTCCGTTTCATCGGGAAGTTTCTGCCAGTTGCTGCTTTGTTTGTGTGTTGTAGCGGGTCAGCGCCGTAATTTATGAGATGGCTATTCCGCAGAGCAAAAAGCCACGGCTGCAACAGTACGTACAATAACGCGCACGGCACGCAGTTTTGCGGCTTCCCTTCGAAGCAGTACAGGCGGGGCGCCGCGCGACCTAGGTGCGACTTATGCGTCGATGCAATTAAGTGAAGTTTCACACCTTGCAGTTCGCGTTTCACTTTAAGCTGCTGACGAATAACAGAATGAACGCTTTCTAGCAACGATGGAACAACATGAACACCTATGGCAAACTCTAAAAATTGCAGCAAACACTTTACCGGGTTCGAGAAGCGGAACGCGGTCGCCCAATCAAACTACAACCCACCCTTGGATGTTTCCATCAGCCTACAGTAACAGAGTAGTGCTGGGAATCGCGGAACGTCACGAAAACAATCGCCCGGTTGTTGTCAAGCTGATTCAGAAAGCAATAAACGTACATCGTTAGCGCAGTCCACTCAAACGTCCACTCAATCGTGAAGCTCGACGTTTTTTGCGGGCGCGCTCAATTTCGTCCGCGGCGCGCCGTGACATCCACTTTTACGTCCAAACGGACCTCCTTCACGTCGTACACATGGCCAGATTCATGAAGGAGCTTTCCCTTCGTCTTATTGGCACCACGGAAGAAGCTTTCCGGATTCGTTACCGCCTTAAACCACGTCGTAATCACGATGGAGACACTCTCCGCTGGGCTGTTAGAATCATCGCTCGCCATTGCTTCCCGATGATTCTGCGCCGGCTGCCACTAGGTGGCGGCGAACAATAGGCAACCGCCGCGACGCGGCTGGCTCGCCCGCTTCCTATTATACTTAAAAATGTTTCAGCCAATTTTACTCTTTATCAAACGACAAAACCAACGTTGCAATGTTCGCAGTGCTACGGATTCGCTTGGGAATTTTATAATGAAATCTAAACCATGAAATCTCTACCCAGAGAAACGTGAAGGTTCTGTTTCTCGAGTCATTTTATAGTTTGATTAGTTTGGTAAACGTTTGTGGTCATACAGCGACAAAAAAAAAAAACTTCATTTTTTTAATCGATTGGTGAGCCGCTCCGAGCAACAATTCGGTTCAGATTCTAGCAAGAAATAGATTAAAGAACAAAGTTTGATCAGGCAAAAACACAGGGACATTTTGTTTTTATAGTTCACGGGTATATATTTTAAGCGGAAAGAAAACTGAAACCTTTGCCGTATGTTTTTGTTTCCACAAAATACTGTTAGACCACAATCTCAAGAGCGTCGTTATTAACTTTTGCTTTCTGGCAGTAAGGGCTATACAAACTTTAAGACCCATTTTTAAGATAATAGCAGTATAAAATTGCGCTGCCTTATTTGTTTCTAACGTTTTGTTTTGGGTTTCTTCAGACCTTAATATTTTTGATTTTAAAAGTTAGAAATACATTGGTATATCTTTTATTGTCCAAGTCAACACGGCTGCAGAACTTAACTAAATCTGGTCTTCGCGAACCACGTACGATCTGGTTTTACGCTAAAGACCATTTTATTAGATAAGCCACTATTAGCATAAATAATTAGTATTTAGTCGATAAGCGACTGCGTTCTAAAATATTTGGCACATAAAAATAGAGCGATGGTTATTAACAGTATACTATAGACACATGCTTCGGCACATGGTCTTGTTACCCCGTGGCGAATACAAATTACGAACGCATAGGCAATCCAGATTAATCACATCCACGGAATTTTCTAAATCTTTTGACTGTGAAAGTAGTCAATTAACGTTCCTACTAATCGATGAATGCATACATCGCTTAATTTATCTTATTCGATTGATTATTTTGTCAAGAGTATATCTACATGGCTATCACGGCTGTCATCTTCGTCGTTGTCAAACTACACTTGAATAATTTCCCGGACGTCACATTCTCCAGATCGCCACATCTGCCAGGAACCTACATAACCTCAAATTTCTGTCTCACTTTGAAATAAAAACGATCATTGATTATAAATGGCACACATCTCGCATGCTTTTCAAATCACCTTCATAGCACTTAACAGCTGTCTACTTGACGACAGGAGCATAGCGCATACATAGAGTTAACTGTACTCTACCTCAAAAGTGCCTCGTCCAATTTATTGATCCATTTTTAAGCTATGCTGTTAACACGTTGTTAAGCATAAGGTCTATTCAATAACTCACTCCTGTGCTTCTCGTCTGAAACAGTTGCTCAGGTTCGGAATCTTTCCGGTGTCATGACAGAGCCAAATAAAACGAATGTCACCTCTTCTATACTGCAGCCAATGCCACAAGCACGAGAGAGCTTGAGGTCGCTGCTTTGAAACGTTCTTCCGGAGAACGAGCACTCGCGCTAAAAATGCCGGTCTCAAAGCAATGTTTAAGAGGTCACATTCGAGGTAGAGTTATTAACTCTTTGCCCGGGTGTAGTACCTCTTTATGTTTTCTCAGCTTAGGTTGTCCACCCATGGTATTTGTGTGTACTCTAAGCGCAAAAAAATGATTACAGTAAGATGTATTGCTCCTGCATAGCTATAAAATTCCAGCACATGTGATCCCTAAACTTAGAACGGTGTAATTATAATATCTCACGGTATTAATAATTCTATCAGCCTCCTTGTTAGGCTGGTTAGCTGATTAATTATCTCAATAAGGGTCAGCGATGAATTTCTTAAAACATCTTAGTCGGTTTAAAGCCCTACTAAAATGTAACATAATTTTTTTTAGTTCCGCTTTAGGAATAAAACGCGCGTTTTATTAAAACAAAATGCGAGTTTTATCAGTCACTAGTCTGCTAGAGAATACCGTGATGTTCAAGTGATAAAATTGCGTTTTGAATACCAATTATCACCTTCCTAAGTTATTATCGTATTGGGGTTAACCAAGTTCCTAATAAGATATTAAAAAACAAAACCTTATACAAGATACCGATACTCATAATTATAAACAACACCCCAACTTTGCAAAATTGTCATTGCTAGATTGCAATTCAGAAGAGCCGTGGTCACCTCGCTTCACCTTCACCAAATATATTAGTGATAACATTTTAGAGCTATCACAAACGCAAGTGCCGAACGTGGTTCTTTGTGCGATTTCCAGCATACCGATAAATATAGCCAGACATCACCCCCAACTTCGCAAAACTGTCGTCAGCCCGCTTCAATTCAGAAGAGTCGCTCTCATCTCCCTTCACCTTGTCGGGATATATTGATGATAACATTTTATAACTACCACGAACGCGAACGGCGAACTCTGTGCTCGGTGCAATCTCCTGCGGAATCTCTGGCGGTTTCAATATCGTGCCGTCAAAGGTTGGACGTTAGCCGGCTCATTGTCCCGGAGCCATTAAATGACCAAGGGTTCGGAGCCGGCCGTAACCTCGGTCTTTCACGAAAGGGCAGATTACATACAGGCGACCTGCTTTGATCAAGTCTGATTCGTCCGTCAAGATGGCGCGGCACAGCCCCTTACAAACGGCGGCGTTTTTGTAGAAAAAAGTATATCTCGAATAGGGCAACTTCATTACACGTAATCGCAAGTAATATGGTTGTGCTTCTCGAAAAAATACGTGGACAGGGAGGTATACACGACGTTTCGGGCGGACGCCCTTCTTCAAGTAATAGACGTAGAAGAGGCGTCCGCCCGAAACTTCGTGTATACCTCCCTGTCCACTTATTGTTTTCGAGAAGCACAACCATATTATTTGCGATTACGTGTTTTGGCTCATTGTGCTCGGCAGCGCCCCTGTTTTCTTGGCAGCTTCATTAAAGTCGGTATCACGTGGTCCGGCTTTTACGGCCTTCCTTTTTATTGGACAAGGTGTCAGCGGATCTTATGAAACGTTCAACGTTTGCTTTCTCTCTCTCTCTCGTTCTCAAGCTATTCAAGCTCGATTGAGCGTGCAGTGGAGTAGTACACTTTGACGCAGGCGAAGAGAAGAAGAAATGGAGCGAATTGTGAACTTCCATCAAATGGTATACAACGAATGAGACGATTTGTTCACGATCAAAGACTACCGCTCGTCGACTTCTGCGCTGTATACACGGAAAGCCTATCACTGTGACTACCGCAGGGAGCTTGGTAAATGTCGAGGATCTAAGAAACGTTGGATCTAAAAACACAATGTGGTTTGATCTGGGACTCTGAGCACGTGAAACGGCGTGGTGAGTGTCCCGGAACAAACGTTGTTTGGTCAGCCTTGTTTCTGGACCTGGGATCAGTCAATCGCTTGTCAACGGGATTGGCTCTACGCGCGGTGTGCTGGCGATTAGACGCGAGGATAAGTTTGGGGGCGTTTTGTGCGTATATATGTATCCAAATCAAGGGCTGCATCTGCATTCTTTTACAATGAGCGGGAGATTCGGTTGTTATTGTAATAAATTTTGTAATCTTTGAGCGAAAGGACTGCGTATCAATTTGAATTAACGTGTGCGCTTACATGGTTGGTTACATGGTCAGCATTGGCACAGCGATTTCATATTGAAACATTGAAACCTTGGTTATAGAGCATTCTGCACATGTTTTACTGTATCGTTCATTTTTATTTGTTCCATTCTGATGAATTCGAAGGCACTGACATGAGAGCGGGCTGTCGACATTGCGGAGCGGAACGAACAACGCATGCTTTGAGATGAAACGGAAAGCCAAACTGAAAAAAGTACGTAATTTTTTTTTTGGTCTTACTTCTTTAGACATGTGTTCGTAAAAAGGCTGGTGCTAAATGCAAAAGTGCCCGACAACATCTGTAAGACAACATTTGAGCCTGAGTATGAAAAACAAAATATCTTATGTCAATGTAACCTCTTCTCTTTCTTGACCTTCTCACTAATAATGTCTCGATCATGTGGTTTATTTTGAAGATTTTTCTGCGGGTGGTGTGTTAATTTGACGTAAGTCGTTCATGTTCAAGACCATAAGGAAGCTTCTTGAGCGTGTAGGCATGGTGGTTTGTTTTGAATGTTCAGCACCCTCTATCTCTTTAAACAAATATAAATCTAGCTTAATATATTGAGCTGAAAAAAAGAAGAAATAAGCATATCTTCTCCTTAAAATTTAGTGAAATATAAATAAAGCTTGCCCCTAAATGAAAGCGTTGACAGAAATATGATATGCATCTGCCTACGCGTAATGCGCCTGTGTGAAACCTTTACAAACAAGTGTTTGTTCTCAATTTCCTGTTGGAGGCAAGCTTTGTTTCAACAAAGATGATAAAAAATACTAGAGTCCTAGGCCATTACTTGCGACAGTATTTGAATATCAGAATCTTGCTCGTACTTGATGATGTTTTAAATTAAAATTTCGGGGGCCTAAGGGTAAACAACCTGAATGCCTCAAATTTTCAGATGCTTTTCAGACTTTTACCAGTGACGTACAAGTTCAGAACAACGAGGTACCTTGTCGTCTTGCTGTCCGCCTTTGCTATTTTCTCCGTCTACTTGAGTAACCACCTCGCATCGCTTCTGAAGAGTGTCAGGTACGAGACGAATCGACAGGGTAAGTACATGCACCACACAACAAGTTTGCTCTATCAGAGGTCTCAGCCGCTTTGCTATGAACGTTCAGGCGAAGTTGAAGAATCCTTCAAATTCAGAAATACAAAGGTTAAGCACTCCTTTTCTTGAAAACATAAAAAAAAAAAGACAACATTTTACCGCTTGCTATATGTTAAGCTTCGTGCAACGACGAGCTTTTTTTTTATTAGAGATATGCAATAGAGTTTCATTCAAAAGTTATACGTAAACTCTAGAGTCGCATGGAGCTACTATGAGGCACGAATAACTCTTAGCAAGTATGTAAGTAATTCTGCATCAATCATCACTTCTTAGCTAATAAGTGACTGATGTTTGTGATTTATATGATGTATAAATGCTATAATTTGCCCATTATCTCTTGCAAAGACCAAGTTTTCTGGGTTCAGGATTGAATTGTACAAAACTTGTCTGACCGAATACATGTTTTCTGAGGAGACGAAAGGCATAATCGTAAACGTTATAAAGACTTGAACAAACGGTGCTGGTACAGATCTGAGTTAACTACATAACAAAAATCTTCCTTTGCCTCTGTTGGTTGCACGTTTTTTTTTATTTGCTCTAACGAAAACAGCTTTTTCAGATTACTATAAATAAACAAAGAGTGAATATTGAAACTTCATTTTAATTTACCCCACATGATGAAAACGTTTTTTGGAAAGACACCTGGAATATTCCTGGTTTATTGCGCGCTGTACCACCAATTTGTAAGAATGAACTCACTCGCCCTCATCGCCAGTTTGAGAATGTACTTGTATCCTTTCCCATATAAATCAGCTTGACTTCACACTTTCACGCAAAATTAAATTTAAAAAAAATATTTCATTAAGTTTTGTTTTTATGTTGGTCATTTTCAATATTATTGAAGTTTATAAAATACATCAAAATTCATTTTAGATTTCTTTTTTGAAGGCACATCAACTGTCTTCCGTTGGCATCATAGTAGCAAATCTCGTGGTCCTGATTAAATTTACAAGCCTTCTTTATTGTTTCAAACCCAGTCGGAACAAGGCAAGCATCATTGTACACCAACATGTCGAGTACGATTCCAAACGGTGTCGGTGTCGACCAGGAATTTTTGAAGACCAGTCAAGTTTTGCTAGACGTTCTTCTTGGAGTAAGTACGTAGTTCAGTGTTTTTATGTGATCTATATTTTATTTGCTATTATATAGTACTACTCATGACCGCGGTAGTAAACATTTGATTTTTATAAGACCCACCCTCAAACGAAAAAGTTCAAATACAAAAATAAAAGTTAACATTGTGATTGAAATACCTATAACATAATGTGAATATTAGATTACCTGCATAATTGCTTGAAAAAAGTACTGAAAGAAAATAGGTTTGTCTAAATGGATCGTGGATTTTCGTATCTTGAAGGTTAAGGATCTCGAACAAAAATATTGAAGCAATATTGCAATGGTTTGACCCGAATATACACTCCTATAGCAATCAACATTTAGCCATATAAATATTTTTGTCTTTGAAGATTAAAGTGCAGAAGGTGGTGTGAGGCACCTGAACAAAGCTCCCTAATAAGTGTTCGGTACTAGAAACAAGGTGGAATGGATCACACAACACTGCTCCACGTAGAAACAACGAGGTAGTTAGCTGTAGATGGTTGAGCGTGTTGGTTTCAAATTTACAATAAGGAAAGAGGGACATTGTCTGTTTGTCTTCAATGTCCCTCTTTCCTTATTAGTAGTTAGCTGTAGCTTTCAATTAAACAGTTTCGGTCATTTTTGTTTCATTGATACAAAAATATGACCTTTTAGTAGATCAAGTAAATATTTAAAAATATCTAGTAATAATGAGTGTTTATTCGGAACATCGAAAATGTCGATTCTTTATGTCAGAACTATGTTCACTGCGTTGAACGTGTAAAGAAAATAATTAAGATAAATTTTTCATCGCAATACGGTATTGAAAAATACAAGACATTCTAGAATAAGCTCACAGTCGAATGAGGACGAATTCGGCTAAGTAGCTTTCCACAGCGAGTTTCAGATTTCCATAAAAAAGCACAATATCTTAATTATTTTATCTTGCAAAAAACATTTTTTTTTTCAGATTGAGGAGGATCAGTTGTTGAGGTCGAGGTTTGACACGGTAGTGATATCAGGAAACGATTCAGATGTGCGATTGCTTCTCAAGAAAACGCTCGAAGCGCAAGGGTACAAGGTTATCCAAACCTCTTCAACTAACGCACTTGCCACAGGTAAGAAAATTGTTTGCTCTCTATAGTTTTTTTTTGCTCATGACAAACAAAAAAGAAGTACATGACAAGTAATTTTGTCGAATTCATTGGTTCTCATATCTAGGTCAGAAAAATCTAATTAATTTTGCGTTCAAGAATTTTTTTATATTATCAATCTAATATCTTTAGGGCATAGTTGTTTTCCTACACATTAAACAGATGTGGCCAATACAATTTTATGTATATTTTTTACTGGTGGTCCTTTTATACGAATGAATTACACTTTTTGCATACATGCCGTTTTTATAGTTCTTTTTTTGTGTTCGCATGAGTTATATTCTATGTCCATTCGTTATGTAATTTGTAACCGGCGGATACTTTCAGAATGACTAAATAAATGAACAGACATGCATGTAAATAAACAAATAAATAAGCAACGAGACATTGCACATGTATACGTGATACCTTTTTATCAATAAATTGAGGAAGGCCTGTTTCTTTCCTCGCTTTCATTAGAAGCAAGAGAGAGAGAGAGAGAGAGACAGACAGTAAAGAGAGAGAAAGTTTTCTACACATTCTTCATCGGGGTCTCCTGGGTCTAGCTACCTCAGATAGACTTGTAGCATCAATTTCTTGTAGTGTTCAGGATAATAATAAGCTGTTCATGACGTCACTTTGAGCCTCAGAAATTCGCGGTTTTCTGATAATTTCATTAATATATGGTTTAACGTTCTTTGGTTTACAAGGTCTCTGTGGCTTTCATCACGTAGAGGTATTGCAGCAAAACGTTCAAGCTAGTGAGCTAGGCGTGTATTACCTAAAAATAAGCCACCAAAGGTAAACAGGCAAATGCTGTGTAACCATTATTTTCGTTGTGTCTTTTTCCGCACAGTCAACTGCGACAGCGACGTCTTGTGGATCTGCTTGGGAACTTGCATTGATCAGCATAAAAGTCGGCAATGTAACATCAGGTATCATAAAATGGTGAGAAAATTTTGGAAAGAAAAGAAAAATGATTGCCCCTTTGGGTGAAATCACACATTCCGAGCTCTTCAGTCTGTGTGATGCGTAAGACTTGGATTTACAATTTGATCTCGAATTGTATTTTAGGCAGACCACCATGCCCCTTTGAGCGACCAGCTGGGTAGGGCGGACAACCTATGCAACATCGTCAACACCCTCCGGAAGTATGAAGGTGCGTAACGTCCATAAAAAGTAACATACCGTTATATTCTTTTTCTCACATTGAAGAGCCGTCGGGGGTGTGGTTGCAGACACTTCAGAAATGGATGATTAAAACACCGCTGAAGCCACTGATGTTCGGCGTGGAGCTCATCTGGGCGCACCTATTGTTCGGTGCACCCTCTTTTGTCCCGCTTGATCTTGCGTTAACCGAACCGCAGACACGGACATGGGAATGGTTCACTCTGGAAGATTTCAGCTTCATATGACTGCAGAATTCAGCTACAATATTCAGCTGGTTCAATTAATGACACATTAGATAGCTGTTATCTGCAAGACCGCTTTGCAGTCTTCGCTTAACCTTACCAGAGGTCGTGTCATCGTAGCGCAAGAAGAGCACATGGTTGGTTTGGATGGTTGGTAAGCTGCACAGTAGCCCGCACCGCTGTAGTTCACGGGGGGATTGGGGGCCGGGGGTGTAAGCGACTGCAGCTTGGAGCAGGTGGAGCGAAAACTCGCACTGCAGAGCCCAGGGATCCTGCATGCAGCTCAATTCCCACCCCTGTCCGTTTCGACCTGGATGAGCATCGTCGCCGTCGTGTGGTCGTGCATCCCTACTGCCTGATGCTCGTTAAAGACAACCAGGCTAGCGGTCGTACTGCACTGGCTAATTTCTTAAGCGCAGACACCAGACGCCCATTGGGGCTGCCTTTCCAGTTTCTAAATAAGCACACAAGACAATTTTCTTTTTAGTTTACAGTGCAGAAAGATAGCGTACTTGCGAAGCTGAACGTTGGCACCTGAGAGAGGAAACTCTGGTCAGTGTTCGTCATATTAAAACTGTCGATAATTGTAGAATACGTATTAGAAGTGATAGCGGAGGAAACGCAATTTAAAACCGGAAGCAGGGTGAATACAATGATCCTTTTAGAATGATGCCGCTCTTTGTGGTACCGGGTCCCGGCATCAGGGTTCCAGTATCAGGGTTTCAACTGCTTAACGTACGAAGAAAACGCGTGTGTGATAATCGTGGAGAGACAGTCGCCACTTATAAAAGGTTAAGCCGGGAGGCGTTCTTTCATGTAGTACGAAGCAAGGAAGCTAGACATGTATTCTACACTGCCAGGCTCTTTGCGTTATACTTAGAAGGCTTCGTTGACCCAGACACCGCCGCGAGTCACGGCAGTCGTACCTGCCCCAGGTGGCAACTTCGAGTTAATGATCCTTCTTTGCACGAGCTATGCATATGGGAAGGTCGCCAAGTTTGATTAATGAATGTCATGTTACAGCCCGGAAATTAATAGCTTTATTCTGTTCTTGCTCAGCGGCGCACCTATCCCGGTGATCGTAACTTGTTATTACTAAAGTTTCTGATAGTCAAGATAATTGGGCGCCGAAATATTTGCTGTTTAGATATGCAGTTCTCTATGCGCCAAAAGAGTATCTTCCCTGAGTAAGATTTATCATTGCACCCACGGTAGAAGGGAATGCAGTAATTGCCTCAGGAGATGGCAGGCACGAAAACAGATTACGACAAAGATGCTACTATTCGTTTACCATGCAGCAAGACAGGTGCCAATTGTCGTTAGATATTTAATAAAGTTATCAGAAAGTCAAGATAACTCCAGAGCTTAACGGAGTCATCTCCACTAACGAGCTGTGCCTGTAAAATTACGATATCATGTTCAGTTAGTTCGCTCCGAACCGCAGAATGAAGACGGCGACTGCTAGGTTAAGACACGGCAGTATACCATAAGATCCCAAAGTGCCGAAATGAATACAAATTGTAGATAAACAACCCGTAATCGCTGTAGCACCTCTTCCTAGATTCTGCCACCATTTTAAGATACAAGGTGTTAACATGAAAAGTAAAGCCGGTGTTTTCTTTCATTCGAAACCCAACTACGTACCGCCAGATGCAATGTCTTCTCCCAAACGTTGCACTGGCGGTTGTGCTCAGTTGCCAAAGTTTCAGAACGTAGCGTTATCTGATTCATAAGCTGCAAGCGATTTCCGAATATTTTTTTTAAATAAGTCGGCGGAGAACAGTTTGCTGTTTTTTGCTCGAGAAGCGCTGCCTGAAGCGGGGAACTCAAACGGTTTGCTTAGCGTCTTATACAGCCCATACATTACGTCACAATAGCCGCAGTGTCATGCTGTCTGACGTCGCAATCCTGGCGGTAGGTTGTATAAGATTCGTCAAAAAAGACAAGGGAACACAAGTTCTGTTGTCTTAGTCACAACTCGTGGCTGCCTAACGACCTTCATCAGGGCTGAGGTCGGCCACCTCAGCTCGGCTGTTGCGCCACTACCAGCGTTGCGGCAGGCAACGACATGACACAAGTGAAACGCTATCAGGCGTAGATAAAGGGACCGAAAATTTCGGACATGTTAAGCACACCGCAACTGTGTACGAACGCATGGCTGGGTTACTTATGTCTCCTGGTTTTGGTGTCGTTCTTGGAAATTTTTATATGCTTACTCGGTAGTGACGGCAGTACACCTTACAGGTATCGGAGTGGCTACGTTTTGGTCCAAGTTATCTTGGCTTACACGACGACAAGGTGGTTTACGTGGGCGCGTATTGAACCATTGCAGCCGACGCTCCGGAGTTGTGGTCCTTCCTGCCCCTCTGCTTCGTGCTTCCTGAACAAACACAGCAGCTGAGGGACGTGGCGGAAGCGCTGGGTTATTCTTTGACCAGCTCTGGGTGGCAGCTGAAGCCCGTGCGGTATGCCTCGAAACGTCAGCCCAAGTCCCAGCATATTTCTGGGGCTACACTTGCCGACGTCGGTCTCCTGCAGAAAGTGTAAGACGGTCGTGCTATTGGCGATTTACCACAATGTCTTCAATTGCCACACGTAGCTTAAGGAACACATGGCATGGCGTATTATGTTGTTCGGTGTTCTTTCGGTGGATTGATTAATTGACATCTTTTCTTTTGACACCGGTGTCATGGCGGTTGGGACAAAAGGCGATTAAAATCATCAGCCTTATCGGCTTATGTCGCCATCTCACTAGGCTGGGGTTAATTATAAGATGCTCTGTATGTCGCCATGCTATGCGTTTCTAAAGCTCTCAGTAACTACAGTGACTCGCACTTTTTGGGAAATTGCCAAAATCACTATTAGGGTGAAACTTTTCAGTCGTCGCATGGTTTTGCTTTTAAATTTGGTAGGGGTCTGGGCACATTACACTTGCGTTTTGAAACGTGTTGCACTAACAATGAAGAAAGCACATATAAACACGAAGTGGTAAAAATTAAAATAGAAATAGACAGAGATTTGGTTTATTTTCATCTGAACGCTCTACGCAGAATTAAATAAGTGATCAGCATTGCCTTTGTTACCAGTAAGAATCTTGACAACAAGCTTTTACTATGATGAGCATGCCACCCTCTATATTTATGAAGTTCTTGATGTATACGCACGTTTACATGGGGGGAGGGGGGAGGGGAGTCGGTGTCCCAGTGTGTTAGCCCACCACAGCTCGGAGCACATGGAGCGAAAGCTTCGCCCTGCAAAACCCAGGCATCCCGTGTTCGTTCAATCCCCGCCCCTGCCCCTTTCGATCTGGATGAGCATCGTACCGGCGTGCGGTCGTATATCACTACTGCGTGGTGCACGTTAAAGACCCCAGGCTAGCGGTTGTACTGCACTGGTTAAATTGCTCATGTACAGCCGAGACACAAGACGCCCATCGAAGCTAGTTTTCGGTTTTATAAACATACACAAAACAACATAATTACTTTAGGTTTACTTGGCATAGTTGCAGAAGTACATCGCCGTTGATAGACGCCAGAGGTTTCCCCAGGATTCTAATCAAGGGGGCGGGGGGGGGGGGTGTCCCAATGGCTCGAGGGGGGGGGGGCGGGGGCGGGGGAGGCGATGCGAGGCGAGGCTAGATAAAATATAAAACTGTTTCTTTTTTAGTCCACTAGCTAAATTACAGACGTCTATTAACCAAATGCTCATACCCGTAATGTATGTTTCCTTTCTCTATATATACACCTGAGTGGTGGTGTTTTCAAATTAACCTGAAAAAAATAATTTTTTTTTTAGGTTCAAGGGGGAGGTGGGGTGTTCAGGAAAACTAGGGGGGGGGTCCAGGGAAATCCCCGATAGACGCTATTGCAACCCTTGCCTCTTTCGTAATAACAATTCGGCGGCAAAATGATAAATATTTCAAATTGTTCCAACGGCAGACTCGAAATGAACATAGCCCCAAATTCTTTCAGCCTGTCTCCGGCGCTCCTGGGCGGCAAAGTCGTTGCGCAGCAACTGCCGCACCGCAGCCTGACTGTACATGGCCGCCCTGTGACCCTGAGGGTCTGGGTATTGGTCACGTCACTGGCGCCCCTGCGCGCCCACGTGCATAACCACGGGACCGTCTTCCCCACGGGCTACCAGAAAACATTCCATTCGACGACGATGGTGAGAGTCAGCATGACAGCCACGGTCCGATCACTGGGCATTCCCGTTAAGATCCGTATATGTGCACACTTATTCGCCTCGAAAGTCGATCGACACAGCTTATCTAGTGAAAACGAGAACTGCACTTTGTGCACTTGGAGCAAAACGAATGCTATTCGGACGCAATTCCGAAGCCACGAGAGGCGCCAGTGCAGCCCTCGCGCACTGGAACCAACTGCTAAGAGCTCGTGATCTGTACCCTTTCCCGTGCCCTGTGCCGTTAGTGTGGATGCTCTGTCTCCACTTGACTTGTGGACAGGTGGAATCACCACGTGCCTCATAGGTAACCATGGATAAACAAGAGCACGCTTCCCCTAAATTCATCCCTGGGTCTCGAGGTGGATACAGATAGAAATTGAGGGAGAGGAGGAGACAAAAGCGCGCGGAATGATTAGCGGGTATAGACGCACTCATTCTTCGAACGCGTTCGAAAGCCGAACGTCCGGTTTCCGGCGTTCGCGTTCAGATGTTTTTGAGCAGTAATTAGAGACGAGGACAGCTGGTTTTGCGCCTTCCCACTAATTCTTCGAGTCGGAGCTTGGCACTCTGGTGTGCCCGCGCTCTCTTGTCTCCTCCTCTCCCTCGCTTTCTCCCCGCATAGCTTTGAAGCAGGCGCGATAATACAGCGTGCTGTGCATAATAGGAGACTTTAACAAACATTTACTGTGGTCACAGTATTGCCTACTTCACGCTCCTCATGACAGGTTTCACAACGCAGGCCAACCTGCTTCATACAAACATTACGGTCAGGAAAAAATGGAAGACGTTTACAAATCTCTGTAATGCGAAACTAGAGCGCAGCTCTTGAGGAGGAAGAGGGAAGGGTACGCCCCTCACCGTACCCCCTGCTCTTCCTCCTTCCCCCTCCTCCTCCTTTTCTCCTGCCCCTAAATTTGTTCATTGGTGACGTGACACGAAGCCTTGGCGTCAATTTTCCCGCAACATTTAGCGGGGAAACAGAATTGGTGAAGTCACGTGACGTCAATTTCCCCGCTAAATTTAGGGGAAAAATTTCCCTCCTAAATTTAGCGCGGACATTTCTCCGCTAACTTTAGTGGGGAAACGCCCCATAATGCAACGCGCGCGGTTACGCCACTGGCGACGCCGCCCAACCCGGAAACGGGCGCCAAATGGTACGTTTACACTTGCGGATCCGCTAGCGAATCCGCCCAGCCTTTTGCCGCTGGGGCGAAACGCTGGGCGGAAAACGCGACGGTAAGCCGTATAGGTCCAGGACCTATTTCTGCCGCTGAACGAGGCATTTCGCTGACCGGAATTGAAACTCTTGCGCAGCGCTACGCTGCCAACGTCACGAGTACGCGCGTTCTTCCATGAGCAGCAACGACCGGGAGAGACAGCCGAGGTGGAAACTCTCGCTCCATTCTCGCCATATTTGACTGCGGGATGTTACGAGAACAGTTGCCTCAGCCGGCGCCGCCGCCGCCGCCGCTCGAAGGAAATAGATGTAAACACAACCCGCTCGTCGCCGCCGCCGCCGAGAGCGAATCCGCTCCCGCGGCAGCGGATTTCTTCTCAAATGTAAACGTACCATAAGAGCTGCGCTCTAAAACAATAAAAACAAAGAGCTCGAGATAAATACCAGTGTATGTTTACGCGTGCTAGAACATAGCTGTTTTCAATGTTTTAGTTCAAGTTTCAAGTTTCTTTATTCCTCTTTATACAAGAAGAGAGGGGAAAAAAGCAGTACAAAACTGCCTGACAGTGTCCTCTCCCCGAACAGCAACAGCAGAAGAGGCACTCAAAACAAAACCGTTCTCAAGAGACAATCAGATTTTTGACGAAACTATAGTAAAGATAGTATGCGTTTGTTGGAACAGTTTTCAATTGTAATATTTTGCGATAAAAAATAGTTTAACATTTTGTGTAGCTGGTATCTCACCATCTGATTTCCGAAGTTGGTTCTCGAGCGCCGGACCGTCCAGGCGTCGGCATGGCGGGTGGCATACGAGGTGTTTTGTAAGTGAAGGGAAGAAAGAGAAAGGAGACTATTTCCCGGGTGGTTTATCGCTACTTTATATGTAAATTGTGTACTTTCCGGTGTTTATTTGTGAGAAAAATCGGCGGATGTCTTTCGGTGTTTATTTATTTCCGAAACACCGGTGTATTTCGGTGGAACGTCTCACGACGAGGCTTAAATCGGTGTGCTGTTCACTGTGCACTAGTTCCTATTGGAACGATTTATGTACCCCCCCTATGTAATACCCTCTCACTAGGGCCTTTAGGGGTAATATGAATGAATGAATGGATTATCGGTGGAAAAAAAAGGCGATTGAGCACACACGGAGAGTTCCAATTTTATTCACATATTTCATACATTTGTTCTCGAGGGAGCATTTATTTCTCACACTTGGTTATTATAGTAGATGCAAGCATACTTCGAGAGGCTTGCATCCGTCATGGCAGCACGTTCCTTGCGGTTCACAACCCGCAATTTTGAAAACGCACCCTCCACATTTGCGCTGGACACAGGAAATCACAAAATGTCCAGCGAGGCTTGGGACAGTAGTGGCCAGTCAGGTAAATGAAGTTTCCAAAATAACACTGGATCAACGGTGCTAGACACAGCATACTGGCGGTAACAAAGAAACATCTGGTTCTAGGTCAGTCAGCTTGTGCTCGTCTCGGAGGACCAGCCGATAGATACTTTCATAAGGCACAAATCCCTCTGGCAGCTCCAATTTTATGCTCGGATTAACAATTTGCACGCGGAACCAGAACGACGATTCATCCATGAAATTCGTAGCGTAGTCATCCGGAGCTTTCCGCTTGCGTCCCATCCTGGTGGCCTTCTACTCCGCGTGACGACGATACTTGAAGTGTTCGACGAAGGGAAGCAAGCCTCACGTTGAGAAAACCCGCAGACGCGGGACGGACGCGCCTTCTCAAACACGTCTGCAATTTTTTTTACAGAACGGTCCTTTTATATACAGCGAAAAACCCCCATGCCAACAAAACCCTTTTTCCCTTTCCCCAAAAGTCCATGGAAACTATACAGATAACAATGAACGGATCTCAGTTCTCAAAGGTCAGTAGGCCTGTACGACACGGATGTTGGCAGTGTCTTCCAGGAACCGCAGCAACCTCTGAATACATGGCTTGCACCGTCATCACTTGGCCAGACACAATGTGGAAAGGGCACGTGAGAGCGTACCCTCCACTGCGTTAATTTTTCCCACAAAAGGGGGCCATGGGAGACACAATGGGGGAAAGGCGTGTGAGAACTTACCTTCCACTGCGTTAACTAGACGCTTTTGACCTTCAGAAAGGAGGGCGAGATAACACGTTTGACGAACCTCTACGGGGAAAGGGTTTCGCTAGGTCGGAAACATGCAACGACCGGCGTTTTTCAGTTTTACCCAGAGCGAAAATGTCCAACCACCGGTGTTTTTCGGTTTTAACCGATTTTGTATTTTCGTCACCGACGGATGTTTTCGGTGTTTTCGGTTGAAACCGGAAAATACACACCTATTTATATGCTAGGTCAAGTTTATACTCACTGCACTATCTTCAACAAGTTTCATCGGCCAAACGATCTACACCTCGTCGTATGAGACAGCCGAATTCACACTGCTTCAACTGCGAGATAACTCGTCGTCTTCATCTGATCAGCCAATCCCCGCGGTGAACGTTCCTGAGTACTTCCATTGGTTGAACCGCCAAGGGACACTTCCGCTTCCACCGTGGCATTACCATCTACAAAAGGACCCTGCTTCCACTTCGCCGCAGGGGGGGGATCTAGGTCCGCAGTGGACGGTTGCTACTGAGCTGCGTCCGCTGTCGTGCCGAAGCACGCTGTGTGTTCCTGCTGTCACATCTAGTGCCGAAAACTTCGCTGTCACGAGCGTCGACCTTCAGCATTTTTCTGGGGCCTCCTGGGCGACGCCCAACCTTCGCCTGGTCTACCGCAAGCAAGCGCCGCGGGGGCTCGTGCAGAGCCACTCCCAGCCCCTTGCCGAGGACGGGATGTCTGCCGGCCAACCCTCATCCCAAATTGTCAGGCCCTCCTACCCCCTGGAGCCGGAGCACGTGCCGTCGGGGACTCATCCGCCTCCCCGACAAGCCCATGAAGTAGCCGAATCCTCGGAGGACGACTCTACCTTCAAGGATGGCATCTCCGATATGGACGACTCTGAAGGGTCCCAAGACTGGACCGAATCGCGAGGCAAGAAGCGCCGACGGAAAAGCGACGGCTCGGGCACGTCCGGGACTACCAGCCACAGGCAACTAGAAGAGGGTTTCACCGTTTTGTTCGCGCCCACCAACTCCGACTCGGTTGCGTCGCTCAGTCCTACCAAGCTGACGGAATACGTCGAATGTGCTGCGCCAGGTGCCGTCAAAGAGGTCCGCGTCAACAAGGCAAGGAACTTGATCGCGGTGGAAGCACGGACACCCAAGCTCAAGGGAGTACTCCTGGACCTCAAGGTACTCTGCACCACTCCTGTCCGAGCATTCCTCCCCAGTCCCCCGAACACCTGCATCGGGCTGATCAGGGACGTGGAACTCGGCCTTTCTGACGCTGACATCCGGAACCAGATACGGGCTCCAGTCAAGATCTGGGACGTGCGGCGACTTGGGGAAAAGTCTAAACTCGTGAAGATTGTCTTCCTCGGAAAGACGCGGCCCGACTCCCTCCTCTACGGACTAGTCCGAACTCCGGTCCTGCCCTTCAAGGTAAAAGCCCTGCACTGTCGCCGGTGCCTCCGTTACGGCCATATATCCGCAGTCTGCAATCGTCCCCAGGCATGCGCACGATGCGGCGCCTCACATGACGGCGAATGCGAATCATCCGAGCCAAAGTGCATCAACTGCCGTCAGAGCCACGAGGCCACGTCCCCGTCCTGCCCTATCCGACGTCGAGAGGTCGCCATCTCGCGTTACCGCTCAGAAAACAACGCAACGTTCCGGGATGCTCGCGAAGCACTCCGCGGCTCCCCGTCAGCCAAGCCAGACAAGAAGTCATGCGGTGCGCAGGGTAGCACCCCCTCAGACAAGGATGTCCCCCCAGACACGCGTCCTTCCCCGATCGACACTCATGCACCGGCGGTGTCACCCCCTACCTGCCAAGAAACCGACGCCACTCCCGGCACCAGCCATTCAGCCTCCGGCACCACGGCAAAACAGACCTGGGCAGAAACTGTCAAAAGCTCGAAGCCATCAAACGGCCCTGTCGCCCAAGCTTCTCGGCAAGGTGCAGCTGTTCCGCCAACTACAGGCCACATGGAAGCCGCCACCCCCTACTCGCCGCATCCCTTCAAGTCCATCGTCACCATGATCTTCGCCGCCGTGCGCGACCTAATCCACATCCTGCCAACATCCTCGTTCCGCAAGTTCCTGGAAGCCCTCCTAGCGCTCGAGGGCATCATTGGGGCGCTGCTCTGAAACTCAACTGGCAGAGGTACCCTTAGCCCCGCGGATGCATCCCTCAGCGCACCGGTCCCCTGCTAGAGGGCGACGACAAACCCCTGTGGCTCTACAATGGAACTGTGCAGGCCTGCTGACCAGACTAGCAGAGTTGTCCCTCTATCTTCAACAATGGAAGATACCTATTTTAGCTCTTTGCGAAGCTGGTCTCCCAGGAAATCGCAGCATCCCTGGGTACTTCGCCTATAAAAACCCCTCCATACCAAGCTTTCCAAACGGCAGCGCTGTACTCTATATCCAAAAAGCTATCCCTCACCACATCCTGGATGTCTCTGACCTCTGCACAGTTAACCGGGACCTCGTTGCGGTGCGTGCTGAGATCGCCGGGCGGCGCCTCACTTTTGTCTCAATTTATGTCCGCCCAGGAGGGGGCGCTGCGGAGGTCGCCGGCTTAGTAGATTCCCTGCACACCAGACTCACCGATCCGGTTGTGATCTGTGGGGACTGGAACGCTCATCATGCACTATGGGGTGACGCCAGAGAAGACGCAAGGGGCAGGATGCTGGCAGATCAGTTTGCGGAACACAACCTTGTTGTGGCCAACGACGGTTCCCCGACTTTCTTCAGGCCTCCCTGCACTTTCAGTGCCATCGACGTCACAGCCCATTCACCGGAGATCCCACTGTCATGGCGGGTTGCAGCCGACACCATGGGCAGTGACCACTTCCCAGTCTTCATCGACATCATAGGCCTACAACGTCCTGGGGTCCACGAGGTCTCAGTCATTCACTGGGACCGGTTCCGAGACAACCTAGGGCAATCCGCACGACCCCTCCTGGAGGCCATCAGCGACGCGGCGAAGAAAGCCACAATCAAGGCAACTCTGCCTACATCCTTCCCTGCACCCGACCTGACCCTCCTAAACCTCTGTGCAGAAAGACGGCGGGCCCAGCGACTTCTGCAACGTAAGGGTGGCGTGACCCTCAAGACCCTCTTCAACAGAATTGATGCTGCCCTACGACGCTACGCCAAGAAATGCTGCAGGCGGCAGTGGGATTCGATCTGCTCTTCGGCGGATGCAACCACACCAGCCCGTCGTATCTGGAGGCTTATGGACAGCCTGTCGGGGAAAAGAAGGTTCAGCCTCCCATTCGCTTCTCTGGCCCTATGCACGGGAAAGCTACTAACGTCCCTGGCCGAAGACTTTTCCAATCTATATGCCGCTGCCGTTTCCCAGCCAAACCCGCGCTGCCATGCGGACAAAACACCTTTCTGCATGGATGCCCCTTTCACGGAAACTGAACTCAGATCCGCCCTGAGAGCCTGCAAGCGACGAGGGGCACCGGGACCAGACGGGATCACGACGCAAATGCTACAGAATCTGCCAGATTCACGCTTCCAGGAACTTCTATCGTTGTTCAATGACATCTGGGCCTCATCAGATTTTCCGGCGGTTTGGCGACTGGCATGGGTGGTCCCCGTACTCAAGAGCGGCAAACCTGCGGGAGACTTATCGTCCTACCGGCCGGTGTTCCTCACCTCATGCGTTGCCAAGCTCTTCGAGCGGCTGGTCCACGCCCGCTTGACCTGGTGGCTGGAGGAACACCATCTCCTCCCGTCAAATATGACAGGGTTCAGGTCCCGTCTCTCCGCACAAGACAGCATCCTGGACATTGTCAGTGCAGTGCAGCATGCAGCAGCTAGCCGTAAATCTACCGTGGCGGCTTTCTTCGACATCCAGGCCGCCTTCGACAATGTGGAACCGGCATCAGTCCTGGCCCAACTAACCTCTTGGGGTGTCACGGGAAGAGTTCAGGGCTTCCTCAAGGGTTTCCTCTCGAACCGATCAATCCAGGTCAAACTGGGCAGCACACTCAGCCAGTCAAGACCGGTGCACCGTGGTCTACCCCAGGGCAGCGTCCTGTCGCCTCTACTATTCAACATCGCCATCGCGGGCCTCCCAGCCGCTCTCCCCAACGCAAGGATCCCGATTGGCATCTCGATGTACGCGGATGACCTATGCATCTGGGTCTCTGGCTTCCGGCACCCGACCTTAAGGGTCATAATGCAATCTGCCATAAACAAGATCCAGACCTTCCTCGAAAGCCAAGGCCTTTCGATTTCCGGTCACAAGGCAGCTGCCATGGTCTTCCCAGGAAGGAATCGCCGGTTGCGGGAGGTCAAGCTCCAACTGGACTCCCAGCCCCTGCGCCTGGTATCAAAGCACCGCTTTCTCGGCATTACTCTCGAGAACCGCTGCAAGTGGCACCACCAGATAAAGGCTGTGACGGCTTCCACCATCTCTTTCCGGAACGCTGTGCGTCGGGTTGGAGGGCAGAACTGGGGCAACTCTCCCCGATCCATGTTGACCCTCCACTCTTCTTTGGTGGTGAGCCGATTCATGTACAGCTTACCATACATGGACCTCCTCCCCAGCCAGGCCGAAAAACTCGAACGGCTGCACCGTGCGGGCCTGCGAACATCGCTAGGCGTTCCCAGAAGCGCAAAAAACGAGAGGATATACGAGGAGGCCCGATCGCTTCCTTTGCACCTCCAAGCCTCCCAACGCCTTCTGCTGCAGATCCTTCGTCTAGGAGAGACTCATCCTGGCCGGTCCCTGATCAATAGGCTCAGGACCCGAACACAATCGAAGCTTAGCCTCGCCACCCAGACCCTTGTCACACTCGGATGGGAACCCCCGAGTTAACCAACCCGCACGGCACGACACCCCCCTGGAAGACAGGCCTGCAGTTAGTAGAATTCCTACCCGGCGTTCGCAAGAAGGCCAACACGCCCCCTCCGGTTCTCAAAGCAGCTGCACAAGAACAGCTAGCAGCAAGGTACCCCCGGCACCTCCACATCTACACGGACGGATCGGTGGACAGGGTTCGGCAAAGCAGCACGGCAGCCTTCCACATCCCGGACTTACAAAAAAACTGGAGCGCCCGCACTACCCACATGGTGTCGTCCACGACCGCCGAACTGCTGGCAATCACGGAAGCCCTGGCTGCGACGATGTCATTGCCTCCACAACTAATCGTTGTCTTCACGGACTCCCGTGGAGGTATTCAGCGCATACGCAAGCCTGGCCCATGCCCCACTGCCAACGAGGTGAGACGGGTAGCCCGCCAGCTTGAAGAACATGGACACTCCATCTCGCTCCAGTGGGTCCCGTCCCATGTGGGCCTCCGCGGAAACGAGATCGTGGACCGCATAGCCTCACGTGCCCACGACCTCTCTCCCACGCTAAGGGCGCCTCCTGATCCCAGACGATACCAGCAAGCCATCCAGGATTTCTTCTCGAACCTTTCCCCCTGAGGCAGCTCAAAGCGGCCACCTTGCTTGACCCAGGGGTTAAAACGGTCCGACGCGACGCTGCTCTTTCGTCTTAGAACTGGGAGCGCATACACAGAGAGGCTCCTCCACCGGTTTGGACGCAGAGACACTCCGCTCTGTCAGCGGTGTGCGGTCACCGAGGACGAGGCTCATATAGTCTGGGGTTGCCCCCTTCATGAGGAAGCTCGGAGGACGTTTCTCTCCGCCCTATCCTCACAACACATCCGACCAACGACAGCTTCGGACGTAGTTTTCCCTGAAGGTCCCAGGCGCAGAAGACGGTTCATACAGTCCCTCCTACTGGGTTTCCTACGAGAGACCGGCCTAGCAAAGCATCTATGACGCCCCTCCTGCTCTTCCGCTAAGTGCCACCAGCCCAGTCCGGACTCGCAAACTGGCTCACTGAGACATAAACGCTGCTGTTTTTTTTGTTTTTTTTTGCCTTTTCTCCCTTTTCCTCACTTATGCCCCACCTTTTTCCCCTCCTCCTATCCCAGGGCGGAACAACGCTTGCACTTTTGGCAAAGCTAACCCTGCCCTCCCCCCACATCACGACACCCCCCCCCCCTTCGCCGCAGGGGCACGACACGGACGAAATGCCTTACTCACACGGCTTTATGCTGCAGGTTAGTTACCTAAAGTATGCACAATGTTTTCGTTCCAATAACCTTTTTCTCTTTAAAGTGTCGCGCCCCTTCGACAAAAAGTGCCTACTAACTCATCATTGGTGCGCTAACATCGGAGGAACGCTGTTGTCAATTTTCGAATCGCTGTGGCTGAGTTCGATACTGCTCTTGGCTGGTGATATTGAATCTAATCCCGGACCTATGTTGAAACTGCAGGAAGAGCAGCTCGCGTCAGTTCTTGCGATTGTAAGAAAAATACAAACTGGTCAAACAACAATGCTAAACAGTATTAAGAAACTAGAAGCAAGTCAGAAACAGACAGAAGCAACGGTCAAATCTTTGGAAAAGCGAGTATCACTGTTAGAGAATAATCAAGCGCCCACCACAAGTTCGAACTCTGTCCAGCTTGAGAACGAGTTGCACCGGGACGTTCTTGTGTCTGATCTTCAATCGAAGGTTGATGAACTAGAACATCGGTCACGTAGGAATAATCTGATTTTTTTTGGAATAAAAGAAACAAGCGAACGTGAAAGCTGGCTGGATTCCGAGAAGTTGATTGGGGAACTCTGTGCATCGAAGCTTGGTGTAAAAGTGGAAAGCATCATCCAGAGCACATCGACTAGGCCGTTCATCAAGTGATAAGCACAGGCCAATCATAGCCAAATTCCTGAATGAAAAAGAAATGGGAAGTATTCATTCAAACAGATTTAAACTAAAAGGCACTGAATTTAGTGTTAGTAACGACTACTCAGAAGCAGTTAGAGTCAAGCGTAGAAATCTGCTGAAATTTTCTAAAACTGTCGTAAAGGCTGGGGACAAAGTACGCTTACGTTTTGACAAACTTTTTGTGAATGACTCAGCATATGTCTGGGACAGTGCCCTTGAATCTGCAGTCCCCCTAGTAAACGCCACCGATGTAGATGAATGACATGTCAACTATTCGTTATCCCACACTGTTTTTCCCAGATCCCCTGCACGTGTTAATATGCAGTGTCGTAATCTTGATGTTGCCGCGTCCACTTCGCATCCTGCTGAAATAAATCTTTTGTATACCAACATTCGAAGTGTGTTATCAAAGCGAGATGACATCTCATCTTTGATTGAATCTTGCTCTGCTGACGTCGTTGCTCTTACGGAAACCTGGTTGAATGATGAAGTCGATGACTCGATTATTTTTGAGGGCGTGTCATCTTTTACTATATTTCGTCAGGATAGACAGCAACGCAGAGGTGGCGGGGTTATGTTTGCTGTCAGGAAAAGTATAGTTTGTACACGTATTGTCGTTGACACGTGTTTAGAAAGTGCATGGTTTTTCTTAAAAACAAAATATGCCACTGTTGTGTTTGGGGTCTGTTACAGACCTCCTGATTATAAATCGGGCTTTGTTTCAGCTTTTCATTATACACTTTGTGATTTGTCATTACGGTTTCCTGGCTGTTGCTTTATAATTTTCGGTGATTTTAACTATCCATCTATAGATTGGTCTCAAAGTCATCCTTCTTGTCAGGGTAACATTGCTGAGTGTGAAAATTTCATCGAGGCTTGCCTAGACTTCAACCTCTCGCAGCTTGTAACAATACCAACACGCTCCACTACTTCGACCTCAAATATTCTTGACCTCATCTTGACTACACAGCCCGACTTGTTTCACCCAATCACTACCCTTCCAGGGTTATCTGATCACAACGTCCTGTTTGCGCAAATCATTCTGCCAGTAACAAGAAAGGAAACCATTCGTAAACCCATTAGAAGTTATGGCCGGGCTAACTACGATGCAATAAACAGCGAACTAGCACTTTTTTATGAAGAGGTTTTCGTGCATAACTTCGAAAGCCGCACAGTTGAGCAAAACTGGGAGCTATATAAAAATAAAGTGAAATGTCTCATTGATAAGCATATTCCTGTTATTTTCATTAAAACGTCAAATGTCTCTTTGTGGTATGATGCAGGCCTGAGGCGCCTAGGGAATAAGAAAAAACGTCTATTCAGGCGTGCCAGGTATCGTGACAGTCCCTCCAACTGGCATGCATACCATGAGTGCGAAACAGAATATAAACAAAAAGTTGCTATAACTAGAAATTCTTACTACCAAATCACTCTCCCCAATATGTTGCGTACAAACCCCAAAAAATTTTGGAAAGTAATAAACCCTAAATCGTCTGATACATTAAATCTTATTGATGTATCAGGACATTCACTATCTGACCTCGAAAGTGCTCGTGTTTTGAATTCTGCTTTTTCTGCAGTATTTTCATGTGAGAATACGGCCCTGCCTATTTTGGATACGTTTTTTGAACATGATCAAATGGAAAGTATAACGATTAATTCATCTGGTGTTGTGAAATTAATTGATAACTTGAAAGTTTCTTCTTCGAGTGGTGAAGACGAAATTAATTCGAAGGTTTTAATGAATACTAAAACAATTTCCACTGTCATATTGTCCGCAATTTTTTCACAATCTTTGCTCTCTCATTCAGTTCCTGGTGACTGGAAGGTCGGTAAAATTATCCCGTTATTTAAATCAGGTGAACGCAGCTCCCCCTTAAACTATCGGCCCATATCCATTACAAGCATATCCTCAAAACTTTTTGAACATATATTACATTCGAACATCATTCGCTTTTTAGAGGAAAATCAATTAATTTTCAATTACCAGCATGGGTTCCGGAAGGGTCATTCCTGCGAGACCCAACTCGCAGGATTCATTCATGATATTCATCTTTCTATTGACATTCGGTTCCCAAATTGATGTTATATTTCTTGATTTTGCCAAAGCGTTCGACCGGGTCCCACATCAGCGTCTGTTGCAAAAACTTGCCCAACTAAAATTGGATAGTAACATCATCCTGTGGATCAAAGACTGGCTTTCTGACAGAAGTCAGTACACGGTCGTGAATTCTCATAGTTCAACTTCTGTTCCTGTGTCTTCGGGTGTACCTCAAGGCTCCGTCCTTGGACCCTTGCTTTTCTTAATATATATTAATGACTTACCTTCAAGTATTTATTCCCGCATCCGTATTTTTGCAGACAACTGCGTTGTATACAGACAAATCTCTAACGAAGAAGATAGCATGCAACTACAACATGACCTCACTAACCTATCATTGTGGTGCTCGACCTGGCTCATGAAGCTTAACCCTTCTAAATGCAAACTGATCTCATTTGTTAGGAAAGATACCTTTTTTCTCATAACTATTTTATTGATTCTAACATTGTAGAGTCTGTTTCTTCTTACAAATACTTAGGTGTTCACGTTGACTCGCATCTCTCATGGAAGGTACATATTCGGTCGTTGTTATCATCGTGCAATCGTTCTTTGGGCTACCTAAAACATACACTTTGTTGTGCTCCTCCTCACTTAAAGAAAGCTGCATACCTTTCATTGATTCGGCCGAAACTTGAGTACGCATCGAGCATCTGGGATCCTCACCAAGCATATTTCATCACTGAAATAGAAGCCTTTCAAAACCGTGTCGCGCGCTTTATTTTTTCTGAGTATTCTCGACATTCCAGCGTTACCTTATTAAAACAAAAAGCCGACCTTCCAGAACTGGCCTTAAGACGCAAGCTTTCTTGCTTATGCCTTTTTCATCGCATTTACTATGCACCTTCTCTCAGTCAAGGCACGCTAACACAGTCGCATTTCATTTCACCTCGTCTTAATCACTCATGTAAGATTGACCGTTTCACCTGCCGCACTTCTTTTTTTGTATTCCTTCTTTCCCAAAACAGCAGTGTGGTGGAATGATCTGACAGAGCGCATCGTCACCGAGATTAACCCTGATAGTTTTCGTTCCCTTATCAGCAGCCATTTAGGTATTGCATGACTTGCGATTTCTTGTATGTTTGCACTGCTGTGCAAGATTGTGTTTGATATCCGATTTTTTGTATGTTTGCACTGCTGTGCATGTTTTTATTTTATTATTTTTTGTGTGTTCAATATATGATGTACTTATCCCCCCCCTTATGTAATGTCCTTCCCAGAAGGACCTTTAAGGTATTTCAATAAATAAATAAATAAATAAATAAATAAATAAATAAATAAATAATAATTCGTGATTGGAACAATTCCTAATTTATTAAATAACTGTGCCGTGTGGCTGTCACGTGCTTCATTACACAAAATACGAATCACTTTTTTCTGAAGTATATGAATGCGATGAATATTTGCAAAAGTTGTATTTCCCCACACCAAGAAACAGTAATTAAAACAAGACTAGAATAACGAGTTATAAAGAACGTAGTAAGGTTTTTCTATGCTTATAAATTACACCTACCACCTTCGATAGTTTTTTCGCTATCATCTGAACTGTTTCATCCCATCGCATGTATTCATTAAACATAACACCAAGAACTTTGACATTCTGCACAATTTCTACACCATGTGAGTCTAAGGAGAGAAGCTGATTTCCGCTCATTTTTACGCCCTTTGCCCTGAAAACAACAGCTTTCGTTTTATTACTATTTATCACTAAAGAGTTCTGGACTATCCATGTATAAAGCTTTTCTAGAAATGTATTACCCGTCTTCGTAATGTCCGAAATATCGGACCCTGCAAAACATATACTAGCATCATCTGCATAAATTATCATGCTTGCTTCATCGTCAATGTTAGCTATGTCGTTAATATACAGGTTAAATAAAAGAGGCCCTAAAATACTGCCTTGTGGAACACCTGCATTAAGTTTTCTAGACTCAGAACGTTGGCAATTTATTACAACACTTTGAAAGCGAAACTGTAAGTAACTCTCGAGTATTTTCAGGGCTATTTCACGAATACCAGAAAGTTCTAGTTTTTGAAGGAGAGTTTTATGGTTAATACGATCGAAGGCTTTTGAAAAATCGATAAAGATTCCCAATGTAAGCAGTTTATTTTCAATATTGTTTAGAATTATTTCTTTTTGGTTAAGTAACGCTAACTCTGTCGAGTACCCTTCCGAAACCCGTGCTGCCGGGGACTGAGAATTGAGTGTTTCTCAAAAAAAGTGTAAAGTCTTTTATGTATGATTTTTTCCAATCATTTTGAAAATATTGGTAAAATGGAGACTGGCCTGTAATTACTAAGCTCATTCCTGTCCCCTGCTTTATATATGACAGCAACCTTTGCTATCTGCATTTTACGCGGAAAAACACCAGTTTCGAGACATACATTAAATATATGAGTTAAAATAAAAGCGATAGACTCTATAACATGTTTAATTCACACAGTGTAGAGTAGTCTGCTAGAGCCAGGCACTCAGGCTAATCTCTCTGCCATTAAATCGTCCTGTCGCTCTTTATAGTGTATAATAAACAAGGATTGCGACATAATATTCGTAAACGACAGAGATGAGTGGTCGCTTTCACTGCACGCGTCGTCTCTTTTCAGTCTGAGCCGAGCGAACAAACCTGGGCGCTCCGCCAGTTCTGGAGCTACCTTGAGCAGAAGAACGGTCCCTCCAGCGTTGGCAGCATCTGGGCCAAGATGAAAGCCCAGATCGCTGGAGTTTTAGCTGTTGCCGAGAACAGGATCCTCGCCAACAGCCTCATTCAGAACGCGACAGAAAATCATCAGCGAATTGGCGAGGCACGTACTGCATCATCTTTCAAACGAAATGAAAATGACAACCCCGAAAGGGAACTTCGTGAGCAAAGCTGCGTCCCCTCGGGGTCTGTTTACCCAAAAGTCGCCGCCATTTAAAAACACGGTCGTAAATAAGGTATTTTCTCAGTCCGTTATAACCTTTTAAGCAAGCCGAACCCGAGAGGACGCAGCTTTGCTCTCGAACTTTTCGCTGTCGTTATTTAACTTTCGAACGAGATTTTAACTCACTTGCTTTTGTTAGCAAGCTTAGTGCGTACAAACGTTTATAATGCAAGCCTTGTTATACTAAGTAATCTGTAATGGTCCGCACTAAACACGTCAACTGACTAAGTTACGATAAAATAACAAATGATTGTAAGTTGAGGCTTAATGGTCGGTGTACAGATTCCCACTATTGTCTCTTGGCACAGCACGGATAGTCTGTGACTGGACACAGCAAGCAGAGAGCCTCATCCACTTTTTTCGCGGATCTAAAGCACTCGATGGTATCAGCGAAGGAGTGCTTGTTGTGTTCAGAAATCGCATATCAGCGCATACTTTAATCTGCAGATGCGTGTCACGTTGTCCTTTCTGTTCGTAGCTCGCCTGTAGGCACTAACAGATTAAGAACATCAGGGCACGGCAAGTCCCGAATACGGCGTCCCGAGCATGCTCTTAAAGGGATACTGAGCCCGAATTTCGAGCTCACAAAACAAGGCTGGACGCATAGGCGGGACGTTGCAAAACCCCAAAACATCACTCATGCAGCGATATCTCTAACGAATTGCCATATTTTTTGAAAAAGAAGTGGCGCGATTGAACACGGCCGACGAGGCCGACGCGAGAAGTCACGTCACGATCCACATTCCCTCTCCTCCTCGCTACGTCCCGTCGAGCTGGTGAAGCGAAGCGAAGAGGAGAGAAGCGAGGCCGCTTTCCCTCATTCTCGAAATTTTCAAGGGGGACAATGACGTCAAAGACCTCGCTTGATCGTGTCCTTTATTGTTTCCAAAAGTACGGCCACCCGTTTGAGATAGTAGATGCATGAACGCTTGATATCTTAGAGTTCGTAGCGTCCCGTTCAACGCTTCTGTGACCTTATTTTGCGAAATCCAAATTTCGGTTCAGTATCCCTTTAACGCTCCGTAGTCAATGGCATTGTGCCACTAGCCGATAAGAGTGCTCAAGAGCGAATCGCCAAGACAAAGGCGTGAACATAATACACGTCCTGCGTTTTGCAAGTTGTCAGTGACTATGACAGAAATACAACTTTCCCCAGTTCGCGTGAGCTAGGAGCGTCCGCTGCGTCTGAGTGTAAAGTAAAACGAAATATAGGAAGCAAGATTTTTTTTTGTTGTTGTTGCAGCGGTTCCTCTTGGTTCCAGCTGCTCAGCTTTGACTACATGCTGAGTACCCGCCTTCAGCCATTCCTAACACACGTGAACGTCAGGCCAAGCCTGGAGCGACATCGTAGCCGAGGCTTCGCCGACTTCCTGGACGCCAAGATAATCCCCGATGTCATACGAATGTTGACTTCGCGACGCAAGGTGGCGCCCCAAGTCGCCCATGCACTTCGTGGCACCGATGTCAGCCTCGGCCTCATGGTACCTACCCTGCTGCTCATTGGGGTGTGAAAGTTGGACAATTGCGTATGCCTTCTGCGACCTTCCGAACTTAATAAGTATGATTATAAGAATGAAATTATTTTATCAGCCCTCTGTCAAGCTAGCAGCACTCTTGCACAACTTCAGCACTGGCGAAAGTGGGAGTTTGGCAGAATTAGGAAAGTACCACCAAAGGACGTTGTTTCCTGAGTGTCCACTGTAGTTTTTAGCCTGATCATAACGAAACTATGAAACTACTTTCTCTCGTTTCATTACCCTGTGCCTACCACCGATATATACTATAAAGGGCTGGATGGCGGCGCATAGCTTCTCTCCGAGCCTGGTGCAAGTGAAGCCACAAGAAGTTCGATGCTTGTCCCGGAAGTCGGGCGTCTGCTGGGCTTCCTAGTGCACTCAGTTGATGCTTTGATCCATGGGTTTTTATGCTTTGAGTGAGTTCTAATAATTTTTTTTTAAATTCAATCCCGAGAATAAGGCATTGAAACGTGGGATATATGCACACTTGATCGACTGGAATCTAAACATTTTCACATCAAATGGCGTCCCAGGAGACTTCTCGGGGCTGCATGCGCTGTTGCTACGGTACAAGTAGGCTTCCTTGAGATGACAGGAAAAAATCAAATACCCTGGACGTGGTTCGAACCAGCACTCGGAACAGCTGAAACGACTGCCAAGCGTTCACTTACGAGACAAGCCGCTTACTTCCGGTGGCATCATACCTGTTTTCTCAATGCGCCATCCAGAGATCAGTGGTGCCTACTATGTATCTTCTATAACTGTATAGAAGACTTACGCAGCCGTTCAACTAATTGTGTATTCTCTATTCTTCCGAATAGGGCTTCTTTTGTAGGCTATCCCATGACATTTGCCTCACGGAAAATGATATCGGGCATCTTTTGGTTAGCAGAAGAATGACCTTGGCAAGAGGAGGGTTTGACCAGGTTAGAGCTTCTTGCTTTTGTTTTCTGACTTCTAGCGTTCCTCCCTTTCTTTGTGCTCTTGAACTTTTATACAGCCTTAAACGCATGATGCTGGATATTTTCCACAACAGCTGTATCCATCTTCAGAGGCAAGACAACTCACAAATCTCCTGTCTTCATTGGATCAGAATATACAACGGCTCGTGTTCTCAACCTCGCGAACACGACGAGGAAGTGTGTAAGTAATGCGTTTTAACTGATCTGCAACAAGATAGGCTGACCTGCAGTGTGTTCGTAAGCTTAGGATTATGACAGTCAGCCGGAAAAGAACGAAATTTTTAGTGTACGCACAATCCCAGAAGTGGAGGCATCCGTAAATTAGACTGAAAACATGATTCGACAAAGGGTCTTTTTACGAAATCGGTTCGCCTTATATCTTAAACATTCTACGAGCCGCCAGGGAATATGCAATAAAATTTGATAACGACGAGAAACAATAATAATGTAAGTTTGTAAGTTTCTCGGCAGATGGGATCGCTCTTTGATGTCGCTGTCTTAATTTATTTTTTAGGCATGATGTAAGTCAGCAGCACCAAACAGCACAACTTCATGAGCTTGCATTGAGTTTGGAGACTATCTACGGCTCTGCGCAGGACCAACCTCTTACTGAAAGGTCAGTGTTTTTCTTGACCACTGGAGCACTCAATTTGTCTGTGAATCGGAAACGAGAAATCAGTTTTTCTTATTTTCAAATATAGAAGTTTTGGGTGAGATAACTAATCTCTTTACTATAGCTGTTCTCTATTTCCGTTTAGAAACGAGAGATCTACACAAGGAGGCCCACACTGCGGTAGGAAATATTCAATTATAACTAAAATACTTAAAACTTCGATCGGATGAATATCGCGTATTAAAAAAGGCTGTAATGGTGTAAATTAAAGCTATTGTATTTTCTAGATCGGCAGCGGCGAACAACAGTAACACAAGATTTGATCTCAGAAGAGGAACAGATAGATTGCGTGCAAGGTAAGTTCGCATGACTTTTATTTGTGTTTTTTTGCAGACAACTGTTAGCTTGTGCATTTTCAACAAGATTATATTATTGCCTTAGGGGTAACCTTCAGGTAATAGATAGTGTTCTATGTAATAATATTGATTTAGTTTTTTTTCGTTTATGAATTTATAATTTTAGGCCTCGGAGTTCTGGTGAATAATGAATGATTCATGCAGGTTGTTTGGGAGCGAACTCTTGAGTCTGTACCAACTCTGTTTAAAGCACTTCTGTGATTGAGCAGTACTTGATGTTGTCTGTTAATGACATTACCAAAATTTACATTCCAGTTATCAATACCAAGTTCGCTTTGCTTATACATCTTGGTAGCACAGAGCATACATGAAGAGTTATTCATAACCGGCTGATTTGAACGAGGCAAATTTTCATCATTGGCGGCTTTCTTTACTGACCTTTGAGTTTAGAATATTTTTTAAAGAAATGCTACGCTAAATACGCCTTCACAACTGCCTGTGTGCGTACTGCCCCGCGCTGCATTTCGAGCACCCATCAGTAATATACCCCTTTATTTAGTCATCGAAATGCGATAGGGCTTGTCTTTTTATCAGACTATACTGCTAAAGAAAGCTCGAGGATTGACACTCGAAGTTGAACGTGGGGCAGCATGCGTGCATGCATCTTTGCGACAGTGTATCACTATAATGTTCCCAATAATACATGTGTTGAACACATTTCTTCGCGATTTGTTTCTGATCGCTTTTATCGAGTAATGGCTACGGATCCCATGGACAGGCTGTACAATGATGAGATAGAATTGAGCTCTGCACCTTTCAATCATATAATTTACTACTGACCACGCATCAGTGTCAGAGACAATAACCACATGTCAGTGACAGCTCACATTGTCAGATAAGCTGCCACTGATCATTGAGGGGGCCGTTCAACTTGCCTGCCTTCGGGTTGTGCGTTGACTTTTTAACTGCGATGCCTTTAGTGAACTTCTGTCCTTTCAGATCAGGCGTCTTTACCATACCTACGCTGGTTGCGGGTGTCTCCGGCAAGAGAGCTGCACGCCCGCCTTCCATCCAAACGTAACGGAGTATCGGCTGGACGTTCCTTACGACCAGCTAGTGCTGCGAGTTCGGGCGCGGGCCCAGTACTGCCACGCGGAGGCCCGGCTCGACGACCGGCTGGGACCCGCCAGGTAGTTCTTCGGGTTTTGTCTTCCTAGAGCCGGCGAGAGAACACTGCGGGCGTGGGCGGCAGCATGCAGCAACCAACTCGGAGACTATATAATATGTGAATAGGGCCAGTATTATTATCGATTTATACGCTGTAGGTTACTAAACGCAGTTGCTGAAAAAAAGGACGTCTACACATGCTATTTAGAGGCGCTAAATTATGTTTTGGGCAGCGCGAAAGCTGATCAGACGCTTTGGCCAAGACATTAATTAGGCTATGTTTTGTTTTGGCAAAGAGTAAAATAGGCAGACATTTGTCGATCAATTTCTTATGAGAGGAAAGCAAGGCCAATCGTTTTTAATTGGTCATTGAATTTGTCTACTCTCTATGCGAACCATACTATAAACTATTTTTCCGCCTCTGAATAAAGAAAACAAGTTTTCCGGAACGACAAGTATAGCTGCAACTTAATTAATCGCTGTGGAATCGGATGAAGAGGCTGCTGCCAGAGGTCTGTGCGGAACAAAAAGTAAAACAACGGCGTCTGTCTACGCGCAGGCCAATCAACTACACTCTTGGTCTGGGCTACAACCGCGTGTCCGTGGTCGTTGTGGACATTCGACACCCGGAGGCCCGGGTGGCCAATGCGTACGTGCTCACCGTCTTCAGGCGTCCTGAGATCTCCGACGGGATCAGACGTTTCGACGCCGACCGGAATTACGTCGCGTGCAACCTCAAGCAGGTGAGGTAGGAAAACTCGCTGGCCGATCTGTCATGACCACGAACCAAACTAGTATTTTTCTTTAGAGCTGCGAGCTGAGGATCTACCCTAGGGAACCCTGCGGTCTTCAGCGAGAGTCCAAGGCGAGGACGTGGGCGTCCATGCTACGACAGGCTGAAGAACTCAAAGTCTGCCACTCTGGTCACGAAAGTGGTAGGTTTTTTTTTTTGTCTTCTTTTTTGCAAGAGGTTACGATCTACCATTTAATTCTAAATGCTTCAAGCGCAGTTTTTGCAATTGAAGTTGACCAAACGTCAGTTTTTATTTAAGGTACATTCAAGATTGTTCGCACTTCCAAGACCATTGCTTCCGAATACTAGTTTTTTTTTGTTGTTGTGTGTTTTACCTTTGCAAATTTCAGTTTGTTCGTCGTAATCATGAACGAGTGGCAGGCAAGAAGGTATTCTTATTTAAGGTAACAGGCCACTTTAACAATATAGAGTGCGGTGACAAGCTGCAATTGGGTTTGACGACGAAAAATAATAAAAGAGAATAGAATATAGGCCACGTCATTTTGGAACCAGGTTGCAATTATGAAAGAACACAGGAATATAAACGAAGGCGATTTATTTTAGCTCGCAAAAATCATAGGGCACATGAGAATATATAAAAATACCATTACGGCTCTTGTGTGACGTACTTAGGCACCTTATCTTGTAGGTCGTCCCTTCTCCCCTTTCTTTCGTCTTGGACATACATCCGGGTGATCTCATTGTTTCTTATTACATATATTACCTGGGGTAAATCTCTATAAACTAAATTGCTGAGTCCGAAAATACGCCTTCTGCCAAGAACGAAGTGGAAGCTCCTCCCACGCCCCTCCACTGTCAGCGGAGGCGAACGGTGGAGAGGAGGGCGACCTCCTCTCTCCCCGTTCGACTCCGCTGAGAAGTGGAAAGGGCGTGGGAGGAGCCTTCCACTTCGTTCTTGGCATGATCACCGACTATAGACAAACCGTATTACGGGTACTAACCGCTGGGGTCTCTGTGGTCAGCGTGTCAGGTAACGCAGTTGGTCGTTTGTCATTTAAACTTTTTTTATTTTATTTTATTTTTATTTATTTTTGGGGGGAGGAGGGGGGCGGTAAACGGACTTTTGTCCTCAGTGTCCAAGAGATGGGATCAAAGAACCAACGGGTCAGTACCTAGTTACATTCTCCGTACTTATCTCGGTGTTGACCAAGCTGATCACAAAGGATCCAAAGATCAGTGTTTTGCGTTCGGCGATGCACGTCTGGGATCATTCTCGTTGTAAGGCAGCGTAACCACATTTGCAGGTCGCTGGGTGCTTCCCTGCGAAAATTGTGATATCGCCGAAACATGCTTTTGGAATGAAGCTCGCTGGATGCCCGTCAACTGCCGCTATGCCGACATCGCCAACCTCCCACTGCAGGACTGCCTTGCCGGAAAAAAGGCAAGAGACGTACGGCATTCGTGTGATTTTCTTACAGTTTTTGCACGGCATGGCTTAGACATGGCGGTTTGTTTGGTGGAACGAGGAAAATGGACATCAGGAGCGCTTTTTCTTACCATAAGACACAATATTGCGTAATTTTTTGTTGCGTGTGAAACGACCGTTATCCTTGAGGTTCTGTCCATTGAAATGTGCAGAATGTTGATTGGCAGCACCAATGGGGTTCCATTCATTGTAAATTTTCTATATTGATAGGAAAGTCTTGTTTATCTGATTAATTTGATCGTGACCAGGGGCCCTAATCTGGACACTCGGCGAGAAACACGGCGAGAAATCTGGCGGCTTCTGATTGGCCGGCGCCAAGGTCAACTGCGGAGTTGGCCAATCACGGCCGCCAGATTTCTCACCAACTTTTTCGCCAAGTGTCCAGATTAGGGCCCCAGGTATGCAGACGTATGGGGCGCAATTATCAGTTGTCAAACATGCGTGCGGTCCATATATATGTAACTACCTGTCGGCAACAGTTTAGAAACATCCAGTCATGCATAGCAGCATCAAGGCTCATGGAGAGCTGGGGTCTAAAACTCAAGAAGCTGGAACAACAACTTTTAACAACTGCTCATGTGGATCGCCTGACAGACGGACTGCCCTGCCATAGTGGCATATAGCTGGTGGATTTTATATGAAAGGCACAGGCCGTTTCGGGCTACGCGGGAAACAATGGTTGCTGATACCGGTTTCTTCTTGAACAGTTGCTGTTTGTTGGAGACTCGACGAACCGCGGCATGATGTACTACGTGCTGATGCGACTGAACGGCACGCTGGGTGAGTGGCACAAGAGCCACGGCATCCTGCTCCACCGGCGGAACCTCAACGGCGGAAGGACAGACGCGGGCTTTGCCTATTACCCGCAGTTTTGGTTGCCCACGAACCAAAGACCTCCCCTGGGTGCCACGCTCAGGCAGCTTGTGAACGGGTGAGTGCACCTAGGAAATGTCCAGCAATTTTGAGGAAGAAAAACGCTCGTGTGTTGGCAGCTTCGGTTTTACGCAATGACCCCGGATGAATGGATGGATGAATGGATGGATGTTAATGGCTATACCCTTTGTAATGGGCGGCAGCTTATAGCCTAAGTCTAAAAAGACAAACAAATGAATCCTCCCGCCCTTCTAAGCCAATATTCTCCCCTAACACTCACCAGGCAGTGTGTGATATCACCAGGATGACCTTTAGGGGATCGGGAATAAAACTAAAAAAACATCACCCCCGGCCTCTTCCTCCCGGCGAGGGAGTCGCCAATTTTCCTCTGGTCAAACCTTGTCGGCGTCACCCCAGCACCGGTCCCACTGGGAGACAGGGTTGAGACTTTGGGCCGGTGCCACACGGGAGGAGTCCCAATTCTCCTTTGTTCCGCCTGTCCCCAGCTGTGCTAGTTAGTTGTGCATTATTCAATTTTCCTTAGATAATTTCCACCAAACTTCTAATCGCCTCTTTGTGTCTGTAATCCTTATTCTCTTCCGTACTTCCATCGTCGCCAGCGAAACCCAGGGCACCGGCCAAATCGGTTACCCTTTCAGGGAGGGCAGGGCGAAGCCCCGTGCACTTCAAAACCAAGTGATCTAATGTCTCGCTCTCATTATGGCATGCAGCATATAATGCGTCTCTCTTCTGACATTTAGCCCTATACGTACTTGTCCTCAAAACTCCAGTTCTCGCCTCAAACAATAAAGAACTTACCAGTGAATTGTCAAACACATTTTCCTTACTTATGTCTTGTTTCTGTGTTCTGTACATTGTTAGAGCTGATTTTTTTCTGCATTCTTACCTATCACGTTTTCTTTCTGCCTCTTTCACTCCCTTTTCCACTGAAGTAGTCTTCTCAACCCCATCACTAGTCCGTATATATTTAAATGTAAGCTTCAGGGTTCGGTTTGTTTATTTTGTGCTTAAATGTTTCATTTATAAATACTTGATTAACTTCCGTGTTCACCGCGAATCATCCATTTCGGTCAACCTTTGCTTCAAATTTCAACTTACTAATTGCCTCTCTGCTCTCAAAAGACGACCAGCCCATGTCCCCCTGTGCTCCCTCATTTGGTGTCTTTTCGTGTGCTCCCAGTGCCAATCCTGCCTAATCCTCTTTGTCAAACTTGTTATCCTGATTGAGCCTCTGATTTCATGCACAGTACCCCATTGCCAAAGAGACCCCTGGTACCATCACTCCTTTCCATATACCTCTGACCACTTCATATCTTTTATAGTTTCATAGTGCCTTGAGTTTCATAAAGGATGCATTTATTTTCCCTTTTCTAAGTATATTCCTCCCGTGTTCGTCTAGATATTTCCTTCCCTCGTTGAGCCAGACTCCCAGATATTTGTATTTGCCTCTTCGATTGTCCGCCTAATATATTCCCGTGCCTCTTCCCTTTACTCTTCTTCCCTCCTGTGTCGTCAGTATATGTTGGAAACCCTCTGTCTTCTCCCTGGCGCTTTAATGTGCTCCCAACACTTTTCTGCCGCATTCCTATCTTTTTTATTTATTTCCATCATCCACTGCACTCCTGCACTTCGAATATTGGCCTGTAATAAAGCTGATGTCTCCCTTTTCCGCTCTTGGAAGTTCTCCCATCTTGATGCTACTTCAGCTGGCAAGGCCTATGCTATGTGGCATGGCCCACCTATGCTCCCTAGATGTCTCTTGGAGCCGCAATATGGCTGCTTTGACCTCCTTATCCCGAGCCAGCTTTTTGGTTTGTGTCTTAGTTTTTGCTCTCTTTTGTTTACTTCGATGCTTCTCTAATTTTCTTTTAAAGATTCCTATTAAATCCTCATATGTCCATTCTCATTCTGGTTGTTTCGATACTGTGTTCTGAATACTTTTATATACTTTTTTGTATTTGAGCTTCACTTAGTTTCGGCTTACCCGCTCGTTCCTGAGCTTGTTGTTCAGGTTCGGGTGCGCCAAATTTAATCTTAATTCTTTTGTAGTCACTGCCTAAGCTTTTTGTACCTTCCTCATCTATTTCCATACTTCCTAGCCTGTCATGCAGTTTGTGGGACATGAGGCAGTAGTCTATTGTTGAGTGTGAGTTGTTTCGTTCCCACGTTATTTTCCCGTCGCATTTTACTTGTGCATTAACTAACACTAGGTACAGGGCATCACAGAGATCTTCTAGCAACTTTCCGGTTGTATCTGTGAATCCGTCAAACTCTTCTAAGTGGGAATTTGTGTCTCCTATGATAATTATTTCCTGATTAAAGCCAATTTCTTTGATGTCCCTCGATATACATGTTAAGTGTTCTGTATTTTCCTCCCTTGAGTCATTTTCTGTTTTCAGGTAAGCAAACCCCAGAAGAGTGTCCAGACCTGTTACCCTACCTTTGCAGCCATAAGTGTTCTCTGCAGCTTTCCTACTCTCTTTCCCAGTCTTGTCCTTTAACTAACATGCCTAGACCTCCGCCTTTGCGTTCACCTCCCCTCCGGTTGCATCCCATCCAGGAATAGCCTGGCACGTACGCTGGTTCCTCTTCATCTCTGAGGTGAGTTTCTGCTACCCCATACACTGTGAAATTTTCAGCCTCTAATTGTTCACCAATCTCCTCCCACTTTATTTTGTTTCTACCTCCCTGCATGTTTATGAAGCCTATATTGAGCCAAATTCTTTCTCTTATTTCTACGGGCTTCCTCCTGCTCTCCCTGCTGCTCTTACGGTACTCACACTCATGAGCTTCCCCCGACTCTGGTACTGGTACATATGGTACTGGTGCATCTACACCGGTGCCCTCCTGGCTCCGTGGGTCCCCACAAAATCTACGACATGACGCCCAATTCTATCCCCTATCGTGCTACCTGTGGCTCCACTGTAGTGGATGCCCCATGCAAAAGGGTCGGAGCGAGCCTCATACACCACCCTGTTTACTTCCAATACGCCGTACTGAAGTCGTTGGCTCATCCCCCTAATCACCCGGTTAGCTTCCACCACCCGCTGCTCTGTCTGAAAAGACTGTCCCCAGAACCTCTGGGATGGTGCATATTTGCACATGCACCCTCTCAGAGACCTCCCTCAGCTTACGTACCCCAACCTCTAGGTGTCTGCCGAGGTTCTGGCTCCTTCCCTTCAACACATCATTGAGTCCCGCATGCACTACTACTAGGTTATCTCCCTCCATGTTACCCCAGAGCTCTTCCTTAGCTTTGGCCATAGCGTCTACGACGCACTTTCCTGACTGGGCCACTACGTTTACCCTCCCGTCTCCTTTCACCCTGGCCAGTAGTACCCCTTTAACCCTTGTTACGTTCGATCCTACCACCAGTACCCTCTTAGCCTCCGACTGCCTGTCTTCACTCCCTTTCCCTCCGTCCCTGCCCTGCGGCTGACTCCCTCCAGCTATCTGCGCTACCTCACTTTGTGTCTGTCGGCTTACCACCGCGTCCTTTACTGCACCGCTGGTAACCTGCGCCACTACGGCACTGTAGGGTCGAGGAGCCACTCCCGTCCCGCTGACTTCCACCTGTTCACTAGTGCTTCCTTCCTCTGAGACTGCCATTTCTGCTACGTTCGCTGTCGCCTCCTCCTGGTCCTCAGCTGCTCCAACCCAGCCTCGCACTCCCTCTTACGCTGCCCCATCTCAGCCTTCCACACTTCCCCCTTCTTGAGCTCCTCCACCTGTCTCTCAAGCTCCACCCGCTTCTCCCGCTCCTCACTAGCTCGCCTACCATGCGCTCCTCCTTTCTTTCCCATTCACTGATGAGCTCCTGAAACTCTACGTTGAGTTTCTCCCTCTTAGCTGACATCTCGACCTGAGTCTCCAGGACCACCCGCTTCTCTCGCTCTACTTTAAGCTCCCGCTTGACCTCCTCAACCCTAGCTGCGCACTCCACTTCTATGAACTTGAATCCCTCCGCAACCCTCTCGCAGATTCGGCAAACCAAGCTATCCTCCTCCGCCTCTGCTAAGCTCTCAAAATCTGTCTCATCTAGATTCACCCATCGCATGCACTCACCACACGACACTAGGTCATCACCCCCTTTGTAGGGTTTCCTACGCCGAGCCATTGCGCCTATCTACCTCAAACCGTGCTATGCACGCTGTATATAAAACAAATACAATAAAATAAAAACGCCAAAAATTACAACAAAGCATTACTCGAGCCTTAATTGCTAGTGGCCTCGCGACGGCCTAAATTAGCCTAACTTCCTATCCTAGAGCTTCCTAAATCTATGCCAACTATTTCATGCACGCTGGAACAAAATCTACAAAGGAAACACCAAGTACTCTTAGCATTTCACGCCTTCCGCAAGAGTCTGCCCGCATACGACAGCTGATACTCGCGTTCGTTTTGTGTTTTGTTACGCTGAACATAAGCGATGTTTTCAATAGAAACCAGAAACAATCTGCATTTGTTTCATTGTTTCGGATATAAAATAGATTAAAAAAAAAACACGAAAACGAAGACCGTTTCTTTATGGGACTTTTCCGTCAGTAATTCAGACTTGTTTTCTATGTATTAAATTGCTAAAACATGCTTTTTTATATATTGAATGCCAGACATTGGCAGTTATCCTGATGCTTGTTACTTTCTCAAGTACGGCGCCTTCAAACATTTCTGCAAATGCCTGCGTGCATTCTGCTCCGCAATGGACTCGAAGCCCCAATCGTTGAGCTGAGTTAAATCAAATTACTCAGTTCGCACGCCGAGTGACCTCACGCTCCAATGGTCATGTATACGTGTATATAGCTTCAGTGGAAAAAGAAGGCAAACGCTTTTCTGCCGCGCCACCCGCTCATTTTGCTGCCATAACTTATCCCAAAAAATATCAATGATTGGTGTCCAGTGAACTGTTGCATTTTTGACACCACGTACTCGGTGCACTAATGTTTGTGTAGGCTTGCAGGCATTCCTACACACTTATTGGTGCCGAAAAGGCCTATACTTACATGTAGGCATTTTCAGTGTGTAGTCTTACCTTATTCGGATGACCAATATATATTTGGTGGGTAGCACACATCCTTTAAAAATTCTAATATTCATATGCAAAGTTCATCACGTCTGATCAGCATGAAGAGGATAGAAAGTAGAGAATGCAAAACACCGAGAAATATTTGAGAGAACAATGAGATTGGGACAAATAAAAACGGTAGGACGACACGTGTGAGAGGATGAATGCAAGATGTGCAGTAAGAAAATATCGCACGGAGAAAGCAAATGCGATTTTTCGTTTTTTTATGTTTACTGTGGTGCGTTGTTTGTTTGTTTGTTTTCCAGGATGGCTCCACTGGAGAACAGCGCCAGGACAGTGCTTGTCGTGGGAGGCGTGCACTGGATAGGCGTGAAACACCTCACCTCACTGGCGGCTACGCTAAAAGGTAGCTTTACTGACGCTAAGTTTTGTAAGTTGGGCGTGCCATGCCCAACGTGCCAGTTCTTGCTTCGTGCCAGAATGTCATCTGGGTATTGTCGCTAACCAGGATCCATCCAATGAGCGGAGTGATCTGCTCATCGTGAGCTTCTGGTCAAGGGGGATGTGCGGGTCGCTTTCCAGAATATTATTTCGTGATAACAACTCGCGACGTTGTCGATATAAAGAAAAAGGAATTGCCATAAGAATAGTGCAGTCATTATGCAGATTCTATACAGTGCACCATATTTCCAAATTCTAAGGAAGCAAGTAGTTTTTCATATTATTATTAGTATTCGTGAAGCAAAACAAATCCGCTCGGGTGACTAAGATACCCTTTGTTGGTTTGGCACGTAAACCCCCAAATATGTAGTTGTAAAATTATTTGTTTTTACAGCCTCAACTTGGGGAACGTCAAAGTCATCGTCAAAACATTCGGCTCCGGTTTTCATCAGAAAGCCGACGGAGTTCATCAGGTGGCTATGGTAAGCAGCTGCGTTCCTAACGTAAACTTTTCTCAAGCTAAAACGACAAGCTTTTCATTTAGAGATATATGCTAAAGCTTGCTAGTCATGAATGCGTGACTGTGGACACAATATTGGAAGGTGCCATGATAAGGCAACTTTCAATTGATGTCGAAACAAAATTTTCAGTCGAGTAAAAGTTTTCAAAAAAGGAAATGTAAAACGTTCTCCTGAACAGAAAGTTAGGGCGCACACGAGCTGGTGGAGATTACACATAACTAGTCGCGTGCGAATAGTAGATTTTGAGTTCGAAGCGAATTCGAAGCGAATAATGGTTTTGGTTCAATATTTTCGAATCGAATATCGAATAGTTTGTTAAAGTCTTTCACTACCGTGCACCATGCTTAAACGAAAAGCCCACAGACCTTGTAAGCAAAACACGCCGACGACACTTAAGACTGCTTACGTGTAGGATTGCGAAAGCATTATAGTCTGGCGGTGACATCACGCTGCCCCATTGCGCAGGCGTGGCGCCCCCGCCGGCTTCACAGCTTTCGTGACGAAGCATCTGCGTGGCTGCGCTTTTCTTTGTGTTTTATTTCTCGAGGCGCGTCCGCTTTGACCTTGAGCGACCCCCCGCCGGCTTCACGGCTTCCGTGACGAAGCATGTGCGTTCTGTGCTTTTCTTTGTGTTTTATTTCTGAGGGCGCGTCCTTGAGCGGCGCGTGCTTGATGACGTATTTTTGTGGCCATCTTTCGGGGACAACGCCGACGCCTTTTCGCGTAATGGGATATATAAGGCTCTCGCGTTAAAATTCATCTTAACTCGTTAATGTTGTTCCCAAATTTCCACTTGTCCACTTATAAACTCAGTTATTTTAGTATAACTACTATACGAACTGTGGCATGTAAACGATATATTTGTCACAGTTATCGTAATCGAGGGAATTTATAAATATGTTTGCTATATGGAGATATTCTTCCTTCTATTTCGGATGTGACAAAATAAAAGCAAAGCAAGCATGAATTATGAACGCGGGCTGTCAAAACATTGCAGTGGGTTTTCCCCGTTGAGTGCGCTTCTCACTGAGGTTTTGCGCACTGCGGGGAAGTAATACCCGCGGAGTCCGTGAGCTCCGTGGGTATTAGTTTCCGTAATGCACAAACGCTCGGTGATGAGCGCACTCAACGGGGCTAACCCGCAGCGATCAACACCTCAAAAAGTACGAATATCGCAGTTCACCTCGAAATAGATACTGAATAGCGTATTATTCGAAACTACTATTCGAAAATGCAAATATTGGCACACATAACACATCCCCTAGACTGCAGGAAGCAAAAACGACACACACGGACAAGCAGACACACGGCACACACGAAGTCTCTAATCAACAGAACAGACTCTGTGTGTGTGCGTGTACGTGTGCGCTTGTGTGTGTGTGTGCGTTCGTTCGTGCGTGTGTATGTGTGTTCACTTGTGCGTGTATGTTTCGTTTTTGCTTCCTGCAGACTCGGGGCTCTGTTATGACGTCTTCGTGTTAGCAAATAAGCTTCTCACACCGTAAAAAAAAGTAGTCTCTTCTTTATGGCGCTCAAGACAAACTGTTATTTCCACGACGCCACTGAAGCCATCTGACGTAGGGTATGGGAACGCAATGGTATAAAAACGTAAAAATGACGAAACGTTTTTTTTTTTCAGGAGGATTTACAGAATATGGGTAATACCAACCGAGACTTGATTCGGCGGGCAAAACAATTACGCATGGACGTCGTGGACACGTACAATATGACCTCGGCCAGGTTCAAGGATTTCATGCAAGGCAACTGTGCCTGCCATTTTCACAGGGTGAGCACCCAAGGAAGATTGTCTTTACGGCACTGGACAACATCGGTGAAGTTTCGCGGCGGATCCCGCGTGTGTTTTTTTTGCACGTGGTGGCTCGCTAAATTTAGTGAAAAACTCTCTCCACTAAATTTCGTGAAGAATCACGGTGTTCTTGCATTGTGACGTCAGACTGTCACGTGTCACATCGCATAGCGTCCCGCTACATTTAAGTGGTAAGAAATTTATCCGTCGCATTTAGCGGGAACTTGACGGCACGTAACCTATACGCCAACTCAGTTTCCCCGCTAAATTTAGCGGCAAAATTCACGTCTTTTGGCCAAAACATCAATTCAGTTTCACCTCTAAATTTTAGCAACAAATTCACGTCACGCGAACTATGCACCGATTCAGTTACCCGCTAGATTTAGCGGGAAAATTCGCGTCTTGTGACCTAGACACCAATCCAGTTTCGCCGCTAAATTTAACGGGCGAAATCGACACCACGTGACTTGACGTCACGAGATCAACAAAACCATTGAGTTTCTCCGCTAAGTTTAGCTGGAAAATATACGTCGCGTGACACAACAATTGCCTCCCCATTCGCCTATAACGCATTTCGTGCATTATAGAACTTCGAAAGTAAAGTTCGCTGCCATTTCATTTTAAAATTGTTATTTTAAAATAGTATTTGTTCCTCGTGGGACTATGATATGAAGAGCCAAATACAATCTGTGGCAGTGTAAAAGAATTGTTAAAATTACACATCGCGGTAAAAATAATAACAAGATATTCCCACGAAGCAAAACGTTACGACAAGCAAATATTGCTCGCCGACACACACACACACACACACAAAATTACCACTTACAAAAGATAGACGAAAATAATAACCGTCATCAACAAACACCATTCCCAAAACACTCCTATGACGTGATCAGGAGAAAATCGAGGGACCACTTTTTAGGACCGGTAAACGAACTAGTTGAAGACGCGTTTTAGGCATCATAGTGTAACTTTGCGCAGCAGTGTGCGGAGTTTCGGCTCTCGCCGCAGTTTATATACGGAACTCGGCAAGGAACCGGGGAATATTTTAATGCGTGAGCATTACAAGGCTCTTTTTGACAAAAACCCGGCAGTGTCTTTCGTTTGTCAGCAGCGGGAAGAGAGAGAAAGGAGGGGAACAGAGTATCGCGTGCGACGCTCCCATTTGTCTGAAGCGCTGACGTCAGCACGCGTCAACCTCTCCCTCTCTCCCAGGCGCTGACAAACTGACAGACACCGCCGGGTTTTCGTTGAAACGAGCCCTTTCGTTGTTCTTTTTTTTCTGTGATAGAGTAAACTTGAATAGGGAGAACGCCGGGAAATGGACATAAAAGCATTAGATTCCTTAGAGTTTACTTGGAAGCTAATAATGGCGGAGCATATGCTAGGGAAAAAGTGCCAAAGCAGCATAAGTGTATCTATACCAGAATGGTTGCGAGATTTGTTTTCTTTTTCACCATCCGCAGGTGGTGAGCGATTCTCTGTCCACGTACCGGATTGAGGGTCCCGTGAACCAAGCGTACAGCGATATTCTTCTCGGTCGACTCTGTCACAAGCATTTGCGTCGTTGAAGAGTCCGCAGCGAAGTCAACATCCGCCCAACAGCATCACCACGATCTTTCATGTACATAGAGGTGACGGGTGACGCGTCTTGTCACCCGTCCAAGAAAACCTTCTTTTTAACGTATGCACTTGCAGTCACTTGTAACGAACAGTGAAACTGTGTTTGACGCTCACTCCACCTCTCGTTGCTTTACAACACCAGAAATAAAAAAAAAACGGTAAATTGATAAAAAAAAAAGAAAAACAGAAATAATGTTAAGCTTTTAAAGCTTTCCGTACCTTTTTTTTATATCGCTATGAACAAGTTGTAAAAAACTGCTGTTTATGGGGCTTTGTTTTGTTCCAGCTTTGGTACTTTTGTCAACGTCTCCTTAAACGTTGAGGCGATTACATCTAGCGCGCTATACACGAACTCAACTCTCCTACGTCACGCCGCGGTGGTGGCGCGTCGGGCGCACTTCCGGTCTGGGGCGGTGGGCAGAAGTCGCCGTGCGAGACATGCATTCCTGTGTTCCTTTGGAAGAAACCAGACAAAAAACCTGCCTTCTCGTCAAAATTCTGCGACGAGGGCTGTACCAAGAGAGTCTGGAAAGGTTTGAAGATCAATTTTCATGTGTTTCTGTCCCCTTCGTTCGTCCGAGAACGTGGATAGTAGCCGTGAAAAGGGCAAACCAGACGCTGTCGAACTACGATTGCTTGTGCGGGCAACAACTTTGTGGTCGCCAGATGTATTTGTTTTGTTCCAACATGAACGAGAGAAAACCTCCAAGTTGTCCGGACCACCCACGGGTTCAGTGCGTCTTCAAATTCACACGGCCGCCTGATCGTTCGAAGTTTCGTCTGCTCTTTCAAACTTGACTGCTTTTTATCGTCTGCTCGTTCAAACAAAAACGGCCCATAGGCCAAACTTTGACCCGGTGATTGCAATATGAAGTAATTGCAGGCCTCGAAAGACTTAAGTAGGCTCGGTGTAAACAGTATAGATACAAGATGTTGATCATTGGTGCCAGTGGTAATCATCGACTTGTTACGCTTGGTCTGTTCCCGCTTTCGATATTTCAGTATCGACGTCGATCATCGCCGCTGCCTTTTACACTTTTGCAGCACGAGCGACGTCGCGACTGAAAATAGCTAGAAGAATCTCATCATGGTATTGGCGTCCATTCTGCGACGTTCATGCGAATGAATCGCCGCTCGTCAAATTATTTACGCAAAGTTTAGCGGCGTAACGAGCCTTGATAATTTCTCTCAGGCGATTAAAGTGGTAAGACATTGCTATAAGGACGTAGAATCGACAATTCCAACGGGAAAAAGAGTATGCAGACTCACACAGACGCCGACAACGTGACATTCCAATGGTTTGTTGACGCGGGACGCGGTGCTTCTTGCCCGCACTCCATTGCGGATGCGTTCGAACTGTCGTCTGCTCTTTCAAACTTGTCTGCTTTTTGTCGTCAGCTCGTTCAAACGACAGCGGCCCGTAAACCAAACATTGACCCGGTAATTGCGATAAGAACTAAGTGCAGGCCTCAAAACACTTTTGAAGGCTGGTTAGGGTAAGTAGGCTAAGTGTAAACAATAGATACAAGGATGTGTTGGTCATTGTTATCAGTGCCATCACCGACTTGTAATGCCCGATTCTACTTGCGGTTTTCAGTATCGACGGCCACCATCTCAGCTACGGTCCACACTTTTGCAGCCAGAGCGACGTCGCGAATGAAAATAGCGAGTAGAATCTCATCGTTGGAGTCAGGCCTTAGCGCCCATTCTGCGGCGTCCACGTGAAATGTCTCGCCGCACGTCACATTATTCACGCAAAGTTTTGCCTCGTTAATTTTGCTGAAGCCGCTCAAGTAGTCAGACATTGTCAGGAGGACGTAGAATCAACAATTCCAACGCGAAAAAGAGCACGGGGACTCCCACCGACGCCGACAACAACGCAATTCAATGGTTTGTTTATGGGCGACGGCGGGCTTCTTGCCCACCATCCACCGCGCATGCGCGGCGCCGGTGGCGTCCGCTAGGGGCGCTCCGGTTTGTTTGTAAACATGAGTTGGTGTATACGGTTTTCTCAAACATAAGACGAATTTCAAAATAAATCAGGGAAAAAATACTTGCAAAGCATAGTTGAGAGCTATGACCGTCATGATCGCAACAATACAATAATTTTTAACTAAGTTTATAAACTAGCAAATATTCAAACCATCGAAGGCTGCAGCACACAAATTGTATCGCGAGACCACTTAGGATGGGCGATAATAGTTCGTATCACATCCCTTGCATTCAGCCTCTGCCGTGCGTATAACCACCAAATGGCTTACGCTCGCATTCACTCAACCACAAACATTTTACATTGGCGAGGGTTTATTTGCTTTGAACTACAGCGGTAAGCGGAGGAAGGGCATTGTAAAACAATGGCCGTTATTTCGTAAGTTCGAAAACCCTCATACAAAGAAGCATCAACATTCTCTTGACGCTATCGTACGAAGTTCCAACCAAACAGCTTTTATGTGGTCGGGAGGGAGAGAGAGAGAACTCACCTTTAAAGGCCATTTAATGTATGGCGCGGTTCTTCAGGAAAAGTGAGTATGAGACGTGGAATACATGTCATTATCAACATCCCCCTTTCTAAAGTGCTAATGATGATGATGATGACGCCTGTACATGCCGCACACTTAATTCCCTCCCCCCCCCCCCAAAAAAAAAAAAATGGCTTCATGTTGCGTTAGAAAAAAGCGGACGGAAATACACTACGAGGTGGAGAAACGGATAGGTAAGACTGACAGTATGCTCAGCTCGTGTACCAATGAAGATTGCGAAGGTACGTTGCATGAACACTTCGACTTCCTCAGAGCGTGTTTCCCCTTGTGACTAAGCAAGAGCACACGACTACGAGTAAACCAAAACATTAGTAGCAAACAACCTTCCATCTCTTGCACAACCAGGGGGACACTTTTGGTTGCACTTAGGTTCGCAACTCAGTCTCTCAGACAAAAAGTACCAATCACGATGCGTTATTAAAGGGGCACACAACCAAATTTCGGAGCTCATCTCTTTGCTTCAATATGAAAGAGGGTTAAAATAGGACTTCACCAATACCAATATTTTGTAGGAAAACTGAAGAACACATATTTTGAACCAGGCACGTATCCGGGGGGGGGGGGGGGGGGGGGCATGGAGCCCGGCGCTCCCCCCCCCGAAATTTTCTACTTTGCTTGGGCCTTCTCTCCCCATTTTGCTGGGGCCTCCTTTCACACAGCATTCTTTCATGGGCACCCCCGCACCCCCCCCCCAAACCCCAAACCAAATAAAAATCCTGGCTACGTGCCTGTTTTCAGCGGAATTAAACGATTAAACGATAACCAAAAACCACCTGGTGGATATCTGTGAAGCATCGATGGAATGTCGTGACCGCATCAGGTCAGTAAGAGCAGCGCCCCAACGGGCAGTACGCTCACTTAAAGAAATTACTTAGGCCTGAACGTTGTAGTGAGGCGCTTTGGTGAACAAAGTCACAGCTGAGATGGCCACCATTAGTTTCTGTTTCGGGCAGTCTTTCCGGCAACGTTTCTCTGAGGAGGTTTGGGAATTGTGTCCGTGCGATGTAATGTCGATGCTACAAAATGTAGATTTAAACGGGCCCGAATGCCCAACTCTCCCCATGACGGGATAGGCACCTTGGTCGACTGCTACGAGCTTGATCGCCATACGAAGCCAAGCTCTGCAAAGCGGCTCTGCAAAGCACAGCTCTACAAAACGGCTCAGATCTAACCAAATCGCCGTGGCGTTTTTGAGGCTTCGCGGATACGAGAGGAAGTTAACGTTCTGGAAAATTCGTTTGAACTACAAGAGTGCCAGCAACAGCCGCGTAAATACCTGTTCACACTAAGAGCGGAACCGCGTTCTTGGTAAAGGCTTCGGGAACTATCTTTTACAGTCGATTTTATGAACCGCTGGGCCGCTAGACAATCGCAACTCGATGCTGACGTGACGCTTGGCAGAGGAAGATTCGACCGGCATTAAGTAGCTTCCAAAAACTCCCTAACTTGACATATGCTGGCGTAACGTCATGTCGGCATAAAAAGGACATGCTAAAAAAGTCTACGCACCCATGCTGCGAAGGTACCGACGGCATTGTCCTGTCGTATAAGTGATTTTTCGTCGTCCGCGCTTTTTGAGTTGTTTTCCCCATCATATGTTGCGAAGGCAAATCATATGCCGTTTATTTGAGCACTATAAGACTATAACACACGAAAAAAGAGGTAGAATAGATTAGTGTCCCTTTTCGACGAGAGCGCTCGCCACCGCTGCATCTGAAAATAAGGGGACGACCAGGGGAAAGGCTAGCATTCTTACCCGAAAATAGAGTTCAGGGTTTAAACTATACGGGAAGGGTCCACAAAGGTCGCGTGGGCATATACCATTCAGCAAGCCAGCTAGCCGGTCGTTGGCAGATGGTCTTGGCCAGGGTCGTCGGAGCAACGTTGCGTCAGAGTGCCTTGCTAGGCCTAGCGTTCCTAGCTATACTTTGAGCTAATGGGGCCAATCAAGTAGCGTCGAAAGCGCAAGTAACTTGACAATTTCTATTTATGATTTGTTCAGGGATGATACAACATGTTCAAAAACATGACGAACACTCTGATGGTGCCCTTTCGACGCTGTCGGATAGTCCTTGGTGGTCGCTTGCTTGTTGGGATCGTTGTCGTTTTATCTTTTACGGATATCCATGGTTCCAGCGGTTGCCTCCGCAGCGCTCAGTTTCAAGTACTTTTTTTCTTTTTTCTTGTTGCTTGGAGTCGGTACGAGCGCGGAGAGCACGTAGAAATGCCTGTTGAGACGTAAGCGAGCGATGTTGTCGGCCTTCTGGATTTGATCGTAAAAAGTGCGTAGACCTCATGGAGCTGTCATAGGGTTTCGTCGTAAATTAAGCAAAACTTACGATAATCTTGCTTCGTGAATAGGGATTTGTTCTTAGGCTTTGTCGTGCGCACCCTTTTTTTATCGTAAGATCGTTTCGTGAATAAGCTCCGCCACCTGTTGCGAACGACGAAGACAAGGCAGAGGAGTCGTACAAATACGGCTCCAGGCCGAATCTCTTCTCGGTCATCATGCTCGGGTATTGTCATCACCGCAGTAGTTGGACACGAGCCACTACCCGAGTGTCCGCCGAGACATTGATTGTTACACGCCGAAGTCGAGTGCTCACGCAGTTCTCGTGTCCAATCCATGAGTCATGCTCGACCGTCGTCAGGTGGGTGGTTTCGATCCCACAATATACGTCATCAAGCTTTTCGAAGCCAAGACTGAAAGAAATAGTCCCCATTTGTCCTCGCAATTTCACCGCGACAAGAAGCTTCTGAATCGGTGGCGGTCTGTGCGAGTACACTTGGGTCACACCTGGACCAGTACGCCTCTGCAATGTCCTGAACATTCCAACCCGATATCGTTTCATGACCCCTTAAATGCCATCACAATCACCGCTCTAAACGCGTTGGTCGGCCATCAGACTCAGTAAGCCGCGGCTTCGCGACGTGCTACAGCCCTCGGGTACTTCGACTAGCGAGATTGCAACGTGTTGGCGGCTCCAATTGGCAAAGCTCATAACTACGATAAGCTTGGCTCTGCATGACCTGATGACGTCATGGCCGCGTTGGACCTCCCGGCATTTAGAACGAAAACTAAAGCCATCCACTTGAAATACAAGCACACCATTATCAATTACGGGCTTAGCTGATTTTTTCTTCTTGTTTCTTTAGGTTTTCTGTGTATTTAAACTTAGATTCAATATTCCCCTAAAAACGACAAAAATATTTTTTTTTGTGTGTGGGTGAGACACGGTTGTTAAAACAACTAAAGATTACGTGAAAAAAAAATTGTTTAGAGCAATATTGGCGGCGCAAGATGCGATTTAGTCGGTAGTCACCTCCTTTCCACTCGTTTTCTCTCTCGGCGTTTCGGGCCTGTGGAGGAGAGATGGATGGGCTTGGCCACTACGTTGAGGTGAAAAGAGTGTATGACCATCGCGTTGACGTGGGAAGAGTGTTATGACCATTCCATGACGTCATGTAATTTGCGCGCAGAATTTCAAATAAATCTCGCGCCGCCAATATTGTTATAAGTTTTTTTTTCGCCTAAAATTCATTTTTTTGACACGCGTCTCCTAACCAGATTGTTTAAAAAAACACATCATTTTTTTTTCTTTTCAGTGGCCCTTTAAGATGAAACCGTACCCTCGTTATTCTGAACCAAGAGATGATGTTCGGATAGTTAAACAAAACTCGTGCAGCCTCGCGCTTTATTTTTTTTAAGGTTTTTTGGTTTGCTCACAACAGGTGTCCAATCATTAATAACACGCCTGAACATTTCTTGCCGCCTCCGTATTTTACGCGACGTTCCAAGCGACAAATCACTACAGCAGTGTAGTAAACAAACTCAATAACTAAAAATTCAAAACTAAAAACAAATAACAAAAAAAAAGGACAAGCAAAACACCATTTTTTACCGCTTATCGTCCCCTACACTTGCTATTGGGCAGGAGACTCAGTTGTCAAGCCCCAACTGATTCACTTTCAGCTGTGTAGGAAACACGCATAACCTACTTGTATATCATTAAAACATAAAACAAACAGCACTCAATGCTTAAGGACAGGACAAAAGGAAGAAACGCAGGACAACCACGAGCAGTTCCAGCATTTTGTCCTGTCCATTTGAGTGTTGTCTTTCATGACGTTCAACGATAAACAACGAGCCCGACTAGCAACTTTGCTGGACGTAAACTACTTGTTTCTGTCGCAGCGTTCGGCTGACGTGGCGGCATCCCGCGTAAGCGTTCGGCTCATGTCCGTTCGGCGTCCAGCGCTCGATCGAGGTAGTTGACTGAAAGAGTCCCGTCCACAGACGCCGTTTTTTTTGTTTACACCGATCTGTATGTCAGACATGCTGTACAAAATGGCTCATATAGTTCGAGTGGTCCATATCAATTAAGAAACTGTTACTTGATGTAAGTATTTGAAGAAAAAAATGTTGGTGTCTAATATTAAACCGCGTGTGAAACCTAGCAATCTAACAAGCTTTGTTTGTGTGTGTTTAGAGTAATGCGAGGGTTTGCTCATGCGTTAAGTTAAAGAGAATCATTTCTGATAAGAAAGCATAAGACAGTGTTGTTCGCGACTAGACATTTCGAACAAAACTGAAAAAGTTGCCACCTGGTCGTTCTTTAGTTAAGAAATCTTGAATTTCAAGGCGTCTATCGGTTATAAAAATCGCCAATAAAAAGTTCGCCCATAAAAAATTTCTCAAACGGATAGAAAAAAAAAGTAAAGCCCACCAATTCTGCAGATATAGCGGGAATGCTGTCATGGAACAATCCACCATTTCTAGTAACCGCTGAAGTATCTACGAGACACAAAATTTAAATTAAAACAGCGACCTCTACCTTTAAATTTCTATGATGAACGAAATGCATTATGGGGGATTGGCAAGGGAATTGGTATGTCACGTGACGTATATTTTCCCACTAAATTTAGTGGGAAAACCGAATAGTTGTATAAGTCACGTGACGTTAATTTCCTCCGCTAAATTTAGCGGGGAAACTGGTCTGGTGTCTGGGTCACGAGACGTGAATTTTCCCGCTAAATTTAGCGGGTAACTGAATTGGCGTGGAAACTGAATTGATGTTGTGGTGACAAGACGTGAATTTTCCCGCTAAATTTAGCGGGAGAACTGAGTTGACGTATAAGTCACGTGCCGTCAAATTCCCCCAGGTGTATAGGTCACGTGACGCTACGGGACGCCACTTTCCCCGCTAAATTTGGCGGAAAATGTACGGACGGACAGACGAACGGACAACCTTGTGAGATAAGGGTAGCGTTAAAAAGCTTTTTTTAAAATTAAATATGCTGCAGTGTTAATGATGGTTCGGAGGATCGTGACCAGGCCATACAAGTTACTTTTAGATGCAATTCAATTATTTTGACACGCACGCATTATTTGAGCTGAAGTGTACTCGAGTTACTGTTTTAGTTTCTTGTACTGAAATGTTGTGATACTACGAATACAGTTACGTTCTAACAAATGAATCTAGATAAAGGGTAAGCTAGGCATTAAAATGTACCACGCTATTTCGATCACTTTAAAAAAAAAGATTGATTTCGAATGAAACAAAATATATAGAATCTAAATTACAAGTTACTGAAAAATGTAACCAAAGCACAAACATACATTTGGTTATGGCTTAGAAAACGCTTGGTGTCTGAAAGTGTAACTAATCATCGTCTTTGAAATAATTTAGTTTGTTACTTTGCGTATGCCTGCGATCGGCACACCAGAACTGTTGCCAGAAGCAGCACAGCGAGCGTTCCGTTTGTTCGGGTGGCCCGGTGGCGCCATCTGATTTCCAGGCCCACCACTTCAGTGGCTGTAAAAAACAGCTTATGTTGGTAACCAAGGTAGGCGCCCGATTCAAATAGCAACACGCGAAAATGTCGGCGTTGTGTACCACTTCGCATCACAAACAATACTTTGTCGGTTGTAGTTAATATCTGAATAAATACTTTCGTTTGGCTTTGAATAAGAAAAAAGGTAGCCAGAATCAGTAGGATGGTCATGCGAAATGCAGTTCGCCATTAATCGTTTAAACATTTTTTTATTTATTACTGCCAGCCATTGACTGGCCAAGGCAGGAGTGGGTACATAGTGGCAGAATGCGCACAATCAAAATATGCGGTACGACATTACATCAGAAAATACGAGGCAACGCTTCTTTCAAACACAGATGCGCTTAAACTATTTACAATAGTTTCAGGCAAACTATTCCAGTCATCTATAGATCTCACGAAGAACGATAATTTAAATACGTCAGGAAAGTACGGATAGAGATCAATGTGCCTGTTATGCTTATGTCTAACATATCTCGGAGTCGAAAACTGTATATATTTCTGTTTGTCTAACTTCTGGGAATTGCTAATAATTGAGAAGAACGTGTTAAGGCGATTTATTTTCATATGCGCTTCAATCGTGTGAAACCCAGCTCTATTTCGCAATTCTGTAACTAATGTGGTTGATCTGTAATCATTAAAATAAAGCGAAGCGCTTTATTTTGTACTCTTTGCAGTTTTTCTGTGTTTTGACGCGTGTAGGGTTCGCAAACTGGGCTGGCATAATCCCTGACTGGTAAGACCAGGCTTTTGAAGGCAGTTATTTTAACTTGGGGAGAAGCGTCTCGTAGAGTTATTCGTAAAGTCCAGAGCCGTTGCATTTTCTTTTTGCATATATGATCAACATGAAGGTTCCATGAGAGATTCGGACAGAATAATACGCTTAGATACTTATACTCTATCACTTTTGTGAGCGATTTCTCCCCAATATGGTAATCGAAAACTAGAGGGGTTAGCTTTTTAGTCACTGTCATAAAAACGGTTTTATGGATGTTCAGTAAAATCTGCCATTCGTCACACCATTTTTTAATTTTTTGCAAATGCAGATTTAATTTTAGCTGGTCGGATCTACTTGAAATTTCGCTAAATATTATCGTATCATCCGCAAAATGCTTAATACGTACAGTTACTTCGAATTCCTTACCCATGTTAAGACCCCATAAAAAGAAAAAAAGAAAATTTAAATCGCATCTGACCCAGGGGTTACTACAAATCCTGGGTATAAGTATGCACGAGTCCTTTAGGATGCTACTATTTTCTTTTACTATAGTCACTAACAGAATCAGAACGGCACGCGCTTGTTGCCTTCCGCCGTGCATTAGCTTCTCGTGCACGCTCGAAGTTCCTCAGGCGTCCACGCGTTATCGAAGGTAAGAACTGTAGTAGGGTGGTCAGTTGGGAGAGTTGGTAGAGATTAAAACGTGGTTAACGATGCACACAAGAAGACAAGGACTGAGTAGAAAAACACGTAAACAACAGACAAGCGCAAGGTAAGAAACTCGCACTAGAGACGGAACAACATCGATCGGTCAAACGCTCACGATGACGTTTTTAGTCGGATTAATTTTGCTTTCGTGGTAAGAGTATTGCCAGACTGTCAACTCTGACGGTGTTGGTTGAAGAATGCGATGAGTGCGAGCTTCCGTCGTGCTTTTTTACACTCACCATGGAACTTGTGGTTCGAAAACTGATGATAAGTAGCCAGGACTGTAAGTCGTGACGTCACGGCGAGGCAAAATCCTGGTTGTAACAGCACGGACAGAACACGTAAGAGGGCAGCACCGAAACCCCTCGGCTCTAATAGCGGCGTCTGATGAAACCCTGCCTCAGGTTTGCCCTTAGCAACGTGTTCGTCCCAACTGCGTCGTAGCTGAGTCACCCTTAAAGGGGCGATACAACGATTTTGTAATCTCAGTAAATACCGCTTAGAATTAGAATAGTGGTTGTACTGCACTGGCTACGCGCTGTATAAATATCCACACAACCCCAATTATTTGTTCCATACATTGTGAAAATTTAGAATATGGGCCCGCAACGTTAGGGGCCCCTAAGAAATAAGGTCTCACCACTGAGCGTGTGTCGAACCCAAGCCACGTCTTGGGTTGCATTCGCTACCCAAGACGAGAGGCTCGAGGCAAACTTCAAGTCACTCGAGAGGCTCCTAAGGCAAACTTCAAGTCACTCGATAAAATTCACGTATACAAGTACGCCAACCATTGTTGCGGAAACGCGCAAGACACGTGCCACGAGCGGGTGCTCCGCCGCTAGGGTGTACTAGCATGGTTAGGTGGTTAAAGCCCCTATATAATGGGAAAAGTGGCACCATTCATTGTTGTGGAAATGCTCAAGACACGTGCCGCGCGCAACTTTTGGGAAGAACATGGCGTCTGAAATCTAGCCCAGTGCTGCGCTGTTCCGCCATAATCTTCCCAAGGGCTGCACGTTGCACGTGCCTCATGCATCAACGCACCTTGCGCTACTTTTAAAACATGAAGGGGCTTTAGAGGTGGTGCCGTCCGGTGGCCGTAAGTGTGTCGCGATGTGCAGGCACGCCGATGAGGGTGCTGTGAGGGAGAGTACGGTAAAGTCCCTTCATGTTGTAAAAGTAGCGCAAGGTGCGTCAATGCACGAGGCACGTGCAACGTGCAGCCCTTGGGAAGATCATGGCGGCACAGCGCAGCACTGAGCTAGATTTCAGACCCCATGTTCTTCCCAAAAGTGGCGCTTGGCACGTGTCTCGAGCATTTCCACAACAATGAATGGCGCCACTTTTCCCAATATACAGGGGCTTTAGAGCGCGGTAGAGTCACGGTGGAAGAAATACATTTAGGTGATGACTCTCTGTCTCGCGCGGCGACCACATTATGTTCGGCGCGCGAGCGCGCTTCACTCGCACGGGGATAGATGGCGCCCAAGTTTAGAGGGGCTTGTGAAGGCTTGTATGGAGGGCTTGTAAAGGAAATTATGCAATCTTTACTCGGTCCCTGTGTACTGTGTACTGAAATGAGGGATTTATGTTGGCGCACTGGCACTCATTGCCTTTTCCCCCGTGCGGTTCCTGTTTTTTTAAACGAGAACATTCCGATGATGACTTAACGTGACAAAAATAGTCGTATAAATATAAAACTTCCCGGCAAAATCTACTGGGCCTTCAATAATTTAGAGTAAACAGCTGGGTCGTGCTCGCATGTTTTGTCAAACAGCATGTTTGGTAACAGTTCCGTAAATTGTTTACACACATTGTGTGGCTTTATAAAAGGTCGAGTGATTTTTTCCACCCTGCTCCTGCCTTCTTATTGAAAAAAAAAATAATTCTAATAATGTTTCATAGTGGGACCAAAATAATTCTTTACATGCTCATAAAGGTTATAGCATTACAAATGGTTTATACATACAATGTCAACTTGTACTGTGGAACATACAAACCTTGTGAGCAGAAAACAATTATATTTATGATGACATAGTGACTGAAATGATGACACAGTATGATGACATACTGACTGACATGATGATACAGTGACTGAAAGTCAAACAATAGTAGCAATTATAGGACATAAATCACTTTTCATCTGTAAAAAAAGACTTAACAAATATTTTCCCTTTAAAACGTACACAAAAGCTTAATTCACTGCATACTACCAAAGAACGCAATCTCCTACATCCTGTGTTTCTCGCCCATGCTCTTAAACTAAGATGAGCGCTGATTTGCTGATTTCTTCTTTTCTTGAGCTTCTTTGTTTATACTCATGGTAATATGCTGACAGTATTGTCGCATTCGCAAGCTGAAGTAGTAGTGGAGCAACTGGGCAACTGTTTCTTCTTTGTGTTCAGTGCATGGAAACGTTATTGTGCATGTGTCAAGAACACTGTTGATTGTGTCCTAGTAGACAGTCTGGTGGCTTTTATTTTCCACGAAGAACTGTTGCGCTTTCTTCAGTAGCTGGAAAAGGTTCTTGTTGGGGTGTATAAGGCCTCTACTGTTCTTCACGTTTGTCAGAGCTGCTTCAGCAGAAGCGTTTTTGTCGATGCTGAAAGCGGATCGGCATGCAGGGCAGCGTGTACCATTTTTCATTTTCACACTCAAAAACCCACTTACACAATATAGTATGCAGTCCACAGCCTTGGTTTCTTCGGCCTTTTCTGTCCAGACATCTTCGCATTCCCAGTCTTCAACAGAAATTACACTGTGAACCTTGGTCTTCACTTGGTCAACGAGATGAGGAGACTATGTAGTAACTTGCGATCGGCCCTCGGGATTGCGCGACGCCACTGCTCCAGGCTAACGTCATTCGATGGAGCTTTCAACAAGGACACTCGCTCTGCACAGTTCCGGTACCCCGAATTGCAGTTGGGAACGAAGCACGTCTTTCCCATCCTTATAGCATAACTTCTTCTTTGGGTTAAGGCTCACCTTTGTGCACAATGGTGGCACCTTTGATCGACACAGCACCAAAGCAAAACACGAGTCCAGCCACTGGCCGCACACCACCACCACACCTCGAAAAAGGCGAGCAAGCTACGCCCCCGAAACCGTGGCCGCCGAGGAGAGACCTCATACCCACGGTGCTCACACCTCAGCGCCCTCGCGCGGCGGCGCGGAAGTAACTATACTTCGTTTCACCTTATGTTGTACCGCAGCGAAGGCTAGAAGCGCGAGCTCATAGCGTTGGCAGCCGCTCTTAAGTCACGAGAGCTTGTGCCGCCGAGATGTGCCCCAGAGCAACGAGCTCGCGCTTGTAGCCTTTCCTGCGGTACATCATAAGGTGAAACCGAGTATACTCCTGGTTCGATGCTAGCACCGAACACGATCTGGTCGCTCGCTCCTCGCGGGAAGAGCGGCCAGAGTCACCACCTAAATGTATTTCTTCCACCGTGGGTAGAGTTCATGTATAGGCTTCCTACGGGAGCCAGAGTTGCGCGTTTCTCCCCATACCGCCGTCTTTCCTGCACGGCATTTGGAGCCTGCTCCTCACGTGACTGAATTCGGCGAATAGCGGCACCGCGCGTTCGAGGCGCGCGGCGCGCTCAAAAGCAGGGGAACGTACGCCGGGGCGGGTTGTACGTCTACTTTCCTGCACGGCATTTGAGTCTGCTCCTCACGCGATCGGATCTCGGCGAATAGCGGCGCGGCGGCACTTGGAAAACAGACCCGCAACTCCAGCTCCCTACAGCACGGTAAATTTAACCGCGCGGCTTTATCTGTATCGAACAGATCCGAGCGACGCGGCGTCGGGCGGAAGTGACGTATATAAGGACGCCAGCACCGGTTGCTATGATGCTGCCGCGCGGCGCCCGTTTACATCGCTCATATGTCCCCTGCTTAGGGTGAAATGAAATATAGTACACCCTACCGCCGCCACTCGCTTTGTAGTTTTGTTCTGAAGCAAGCAATGCAAAGGCATCGCTCGCCTTAAAAAAAACAAAAACAAAAAAACCTACAAAGGCCGCCGCAGTATTCGGCACGTTCATCGGCGACGAATGGTGCAGCAGGCTTTCGCTTTGCCTTACCTCGCTTAAATCACGAAGTATGAGCCACGATCTTGCCCTGTTTTCTAGATCGTCTTCTAAATCTGGACGTTCTTAACAGTGAATGATCGCTGTAATTGTTGACATGGCCAACGTTGGACTTGACAGCGTCTCGCGAATTATTGTCTGGCCTCGAGGCTCGCACAAGAACGAAGACACACAAAAAAGAACACACAGGGCACGCATAAGCGCTGACTCGCAACTAGCTCATCGGCTCGATAGCAAACAAACTTGACCAGCCACAAGCCCAAAGACAGCACGCGTGACTGTTCGTGCCTTGTGCAGCGGGTGTGATGTACTGGATCCTACTGACATGTGGCAAGAAGCAATGATCACTCGATCAGAGCTGAGACGGTGTGTCCGTACGAGAGAGTCTCAGTATATCGTTCCCATATGTCCGATACCCCCGATAACGATACCCGATAACGGTACGATGAAGCGCAAAGGCGGCGGTGCAGAATTGGGTCTCGTTATCGGAGTCATCGCAACGATCTACTAAATCTCTTTAATGATCGTCTTCGAAAACATCACCACCCTTTACAAGTCGGTGGAGGGTCATCTTTCTGTGCATTGCAAATGCCTTAATTAAGGCAAAGCTGAACGGAATTACGAGAAGTAAAAAAAGGAGCGAGCTACAAGAGAGAGGTAAAGAAGGCTTTGGGTGAAAAGGTAAACGACGAAAGTGCGCAGACGTAACTTCGAACATTCAAATATTTAATGATTTGTAAAAAATGGGTAGGTCGGGTTTTACCTTACCTAATAATTCTGACAAAAGCGTCACAAAGGGCAATAGACTCTCTTTATTTCAAACTACAGGAAGCCACGAATTTTGTTTGAATTATCAGAAATTCATCTAAATGTTATGCAAGATAAAATTATGATTTTTCATATGAATGGCTACACATACAAAGCGGATATTTTACGATTTTCTCTACACAGGCCTACCGATCATAAGCGGGTATGCCACAAATGAAACAATTGTTAAATGTGTATCATAAGTTGATTTATCCTGCATAAATGTTTTTTTTAAATCATGAAGCGTTTAGAGAGCGGCAGTTTCCATAGCAACTTATGGGGACGCTGTGACGTGAACCTATGCCATACCGCCACGTCACAGCGTCCGCGCAAGTTGCCATGGAAATTTTCGCGTGGTGCCCGTTTTCATAGTCCATGTGTGCCCGCTTGAGCCCCGTTGAGTGCGCTTCTTACCGAGCACTGGTGCACTACGGAGAAGCAACACCCGCAAACGAAAGCTCCGCGGGTGTTGCTCAACGGGGCCGCGAGAACAAAAAAGTATGAATTACGCGAAAACGCCGTTCGAATTAAGCGGCGTGTGAATAGATCAAGAACATAGCCAGACAACCAAATTTTTGAAAATTGTTTTCATTAACCAGAAGTACGAGATATCCTAGTTTAAACTATTGCGAGCCTACTGTGTTTGTTAAGCGCAAATATATTAAGTTCTTTTAGAACGACTTGGAGCTGTGGCATTTTTTTAAAGAACCGGTTTGAACCGGTTCGCGCTTGGTGGAACCAAAACCCAACCGTTACTACGAGTGCGTAACTGAACCGGAACCGAACCGGAAAAAACTGCAAAACTAGTGAACCGGAACCTGAACCCGACCCAAACCGAAATAGTGACCGGTTCGACTCCATGGATGAAACACGAGCGGACTGTCAGAGAGGTCCAACTAATATTTTCCTTGAACGCACTGCACCAACTGAAAAAGAGAACCTTTTTTTTTTATTAGAAAACCATATATGTGATAGAACATAGAAGTAGCTTGGGAGGTTCTATCTTTGTGTCGCTTGTCATCCCCATCATTTATTTGCTTGTCATTTTCCCCATTTTTGCTTCTAAACTTAACTCTCATGTACACCCCATTATTATAGGGCAGTGCGTGGCACAATGAGGAATGCGCATAGATCACAACGCAACAAGCAGTGGCGTAGTAAGGGGGGGGGGGGTTCTGTGCCCAAGGTACCAGCCTAGGTGTCCCAGTCACGTGAAGGAGTCCCACCTCCGGCAATTCCCGTAGCCCCCCCCCCCCCCCGCACACACATACTTTACTGGTTGAGATCTCGGGGAGCTACGAAAGACCTAAGGACACCGGGTGCTATCTACGCCACTGGCTGTAAGTCTTCGTCAGTTTCTTACATTAGTGTCACGTTTAAATTGTTCAGCTGTCCACATTAAGGTTATTCACGCTTGAATACGCAAAACAAACTGAACGTGGCAATAAAAAGTGGGAATGTCCACAGTTTGACAGGCCCACGTACCTGTCACCCGGTGAAAGAAAAAAAAATTAAGAATGTGAAGCAGTCTAGCATATAGGTAAAAGCTTCGGACTGTAGAAAAACAAGATCGTATTCGGTTGATCACAAAGTTCAGTTCTTAAATTTGGACATGTTATACCTTAACATAGTCAAACCTAGCTAAAGGGCCCATGCAACGATTTTTGTATTTTGCGCAAATACCGCGTAGAACGGATCCCTGACGCTAATGATCTGTGAAACACCCGTTCGTTCTTCACCACACGCGATCGATGTCGCAGAAAAAAATTAAAGAAAAACGAGAAGCGTTCATTCCCTCTATACGCAGCCACAACAAGCGGCCACGTGATCTGGAGCCGATTATATGTCGCCAATGTTGATCATAGCCACGCGCTGGGGTGGGCAAAGCACAGGACACGCGCTGAGTTCCAGACATCGTTATGGTTCGGCTATTGTCGTCGTTGCAGCGATTGGACACGGGCCACTACCCGAATGCTTCTCGAACTATCGAGTATCACGAGCCCAAATCGAGTGCCCACGCAATGCTCGGTTCCAATCTATGAACCGCATTCAAATATCGTCATCGGGGTGTTTTGCGATCCCCACGTTACGTCATCAAATTTTGCAAAGGAGAGATTGAATGAAAATGATCGCTTTTGTCCTTGAAATTACACCGCAACAAAGGAGTTTCTTGGCCAGTGGCGTTGCGTGCGAGTATCCTTGAGTCCCACTATAATTTGTGTAAAGTTAAAAACATTCCAATTGAATATCGCTGCACCGCCATATTAAACCATAACTTTTTATATATAATTGGTTAAAAGGGTCAGTTTTCTTTTATTTCCATAAAACGCATAAGGAGGCACAAATGTTATGGGGCGTAAAATAATAGATCACTGTGTGCCACTAGTTATTTATATATATATATATATATATATATATATATATATATATATATATATATATATATATGTATATATATATATATATATATATATATGCAAATCAATAGCCCAAAATATTATATGTAGGGAAAATGTATTAACTTCGGGTAAGATGTTGCTGGTGCAAGAATTACACGAGACGTTCATAATTGCACAGAACATTTTTTTTGTAAGGATAAGACTTCTAACTTTAGTGAATGCAAAGAGCTAATAATACTGCGCATTAATTATAGGGTCGTCCGCTGCAGCTGCACCTTGCTCCTAGCCCAAAAAGTTCAGCGCTCCGCAGTCGCGCAGACAGCCCTCCAGACTCTCAGACGAAAACGGTCTACCCTTTTTCCCACCAGGCCCTCTCCCCGAGCCTTTTTCCCCTCGCCCTCTTTTAGGGAAAAAAAGAAAAATGGCGGTCGATAAGAGGAAGCACGCGGAAACGGCGCAGTCGGTGCAGCGCGGCAACCCTGCCTGCGAGCCTGCGAAGCGCATCGGGCAGAGCCCATAGTTGGCGGTCGAGGGAGCCGCCTTCACGCTGCCCTCGCCGCCCACACAACGGTCGTCTGCATTGGCATCTACAGGACTGCCCCGAAGCCTGGAAGTAAGATGTGGCGTCCCGTCTGTCCGAAGAAGGCTTGATGGAAACTAGAGAGCAATTGAGACGAGTTTTGCTTCTGCCGTAACGTCAAAAACGCGAGCAAGTCGCGATACATTGACGGCGGCTTCTGTTGCGGAAATTGGAGGCGGTGCGCGGTGGCAGCGGCCTGGGATCGCCGTCTTCGTTCACTGCCGTGAGTACCGTTCGTGTGTTGTGTCGATTTTTAATGCTGTCCTCGTCCTGCTCTCCGCCTGTAGCGTAACTGAATCTTGTTCGGGCTCCGTGCTCCGTGGGGTCCCCTGCTCCGTGGGAAATTCGCGTCGGACGATGGCTAAAATGAAACCGAATTTGAGTGCTTCTCTTTTCTGTAAAGATACATTTTACAGTGTTTACCGGCAAGATACAAAAGTAAAGTTGTCAAGGAACGGTATAATTGAGAATGAAATGAAAAACTGAAGTATGAAGGCAGAGTGATCAAGCTTCCTGACGAATTACCATCTCTTTCCTGGCTCTCGTGAGAATGGCCCAGGAAAGACAGAAAAGTAGTCGCTATCCTGCATATAATGCCCGATGCTTTTTTATCTGTCTGGTTGAGGTCAAAGCCACTTTTTTCTGCGTCACGTTGGTCAACGTTGGTCATAGCAAACATAGACACATACGTCGGACGTAGAAACGCCAGGGATGCCCTCAGCACGCGCCGAAAGATAAATGTGTGTGTGCCCTTTGTAAAAAAAAAAAAAAACAAAAAAAAACACTATAGATAAATGCGACTTTGAAGCCTATTAGCCCCGAGAGCGAGCACAAGCGTCGCTGCGGTCGCCGCGCCCTGATTGGGCGAGGTGTTCCGTGACGTCAGGAAGAGGACTCCGCTCCGCGATCTCGAATCGGCTCGCTTCCCAGCACCGGTTTCCTGGTTTGGCGCTGTGTGCCGCAAGCTCTTCGAGGAGCTGGACCTCTTTTACCCGGTGTCCAAGACGTTGAGTTAGGCCGATATAGACGTGCTTCCGTACATTTTATGAGCCTGCTTGTCCCTTTTGCCTTTAAAATTGGGTTACAAATCCCGAAAGCTATCGGCGGAGGCGATTCCGCCGATGAACCTTCCCGTCCCCACACGACAGAAGGCAATTTTGCGAGGTGTCGGTGAAGCGGTGCCGCAAGTGTTTCAGACGCTGGAATTCTGTTCGTGGCATGTTCATGATTTAGGACGATATTACATCCCGCTTCCAAAGCATTTGAAGTGGCATTTATATCATGGGCTTTTGGGTGGTCGCCAAATTAGCTCGCGACCCCGACTCTGCGCTGCCACTCTGCATGCGCTGATTCGCAGATGTTTTAAAGGCCCTGCGTCTGATGATCTTTGAAGTGCTCGTGCAACAGGGTTGTCTTACATAAATCTAGCTTCTTCGTGAAATAATTGTATAGTTTATACACCTATGCAGGCGTATTTCTTAGAAGCATAATTACTGGATATTAGTTTGTATGGTAGCAGCAAAAGCGGCCGAATCGCCACCAGTTGCCTCTATGATATATATTGAACTGCCCAAAATATGCACAGCAATAGTACCGTAATTTGTAATCTTTATACTTTTTCCTGACATTCTTTATTCCAGCCTTGGGTATTTGGAAAATACACCGTTTAGTTTAAATTGTCATTTATTTCCAATTAAAAGCGACACTGCTGCAGGTCCCCAAATGCTTCCTCAGCCTCCAAACTCCCTACAGCTGGCCTCTCTGACAACAGAGGAAAACAGGAGTAAAAGAAAGCATTCGAACGTCTGTCCAGTGGTAGATGCAGCACTAGTATCAGAAAATGTGGAACCTGTGAAGGGTGACAGTCTGCGTGTGAAAAACTTCTGGTATTTTAGCTTCAGGACAATTCAATTTAAGTAAAATCTCAATTTTAGGGCTTAAGGGACTAATAACGATCTAGACACCTTCGCTTACGTTTGTTATGCATTACTTGAGGGTTGATATAAACAAGTCCACAGATACCACCCGTGTAGTCCATTGAAAAACTATCCGAATCCAGCAAAGGTCAAATGCGAGCAATGTATATAATAAATGTTCCTTGTTTTTTTACTTTGCCCCTGCACTTGGGCTGTCTTACTTGTGATTATCTCCCCATGGCCCAGACTGTATTTAGCATGTTGCTCGAGCAGCATGCAGCTTTTCTGCTTTGCCGATCTTGTTTAAAAACAGAGATACAAAAAAATAGTACACATAAGCTGCCAATTCATTAAGACCATCAGCAGCATTTATTGTGTGAGATGTAAATCTATATTGATGCTCCTGCAATTGTGGCCATATTTCTTTATTTTCATATACCAGCTGTGATTCATGCGTTGCCTGCCCTGTCAACCATGCTTAAAATGTTGGTTGAAGTTTCGCCTGCAGCTACAGGCCATACCTCAATAAAGCCACATATAAAAATTTACACTTCCTACGAAAAACACGGCAAAAAAAATTCAATAGAAACGAGCGCGCCGACAGCTAGCGTCGTCACAGCCTCCACAGGGCGAGTCGGGGAAAAATTCACTCCTCGCCGTGACGTCACCCCGGTTCGCCGTAAGGGGGTGCCACGCGAACTTCTCGGGGCTAATACCGACATAGACAACTTCTGCGTCTCGTTGCCATCATGAGTACTCGAACGGGCACGGCGTTGTACAGATGGGGACCGGCCACAATAGATCAGGGGTTAGCGACGCTTTTAGTTGCAACGTTTCCTTATGGCCAAAAGGGACCGGTATCAGGAAGTTTTAGTAGGTCGTTTCAATATCTGCGATAACGATACCCGATACTCTGCTGGCGCCTTGACGCACGTGTCGTATGCTCAGCGGGTATTGTTATTGGAGGTAAGCGGACGATATACTAAAGCTCTTGATTTCGCGGATAAGAATGGCGACGGTAATTAGAAAATGGTAGTGCAATATAGTTCCCATTCCGCAAAACCCGAACTTTTCTTGGTTAGTTTGTGCAACTTGAGGAGCGCGGCATGCATCAACTTTCCTGACAGCTCAAGGGCAATTCGCTATTCATTAGCAAGAGGAAAATGAACTGTCTATCTACTCTTCTTGTTTCGATCAAAAGAGAAATCAAGCCATCTTTCGACGAGTCTATAGACCCAGGGCAGTAAACAGGAGGCGCCTCGGTCGGCTAGTCAGCGCGGCTGGCGGCCAAAATGGGTAGCTTTGGGAAGGCCTATAGCCACCGAACGATGGGACACAGGCGCTGCTTCAGAGTTGGGCAGGGCACTCGGAGATTTGAGCTCAAGATCGGGTCCAGCGATTGCGACCGCGGGCCATCTTAGAGAACTGCTAAGACCCCGCAAGATGGCACAACCGCCGAATCAAACTTCGTTGCCCGGTCTGTATTCTCACTCAAGAGCAACCCGTGGCGCTTACTATAGATCTTTCCAATAGTCGGCTTCTGTGCGCTACTATCTTTCCTACTGGACTGCGGGAGGCGTTATGTGCGTGCACAGTAGCTCTCTTCCACAAAATATGCCACGCCGCGCATGCTGCAACAGCCCAGTGACTCAGAATTTTCCGCCTGGGTAATAAATGCCGGAAAGGTCGAAAGACCATCGCAAAAACCGCCTTCTGCGCGCTTCCATCTCTGTCTGCTGGGGTGTGTAACGAATTCTTAGCACGCGCTGTTCATCTGCTGTGCGGCATATTGGACTCAACGCATGCGTCCACAGCTCAGTGACTCAGCCTTTTTCGCCCGGTTGATAAGCGATGCAAAGGGTCTAAGTGGCGAGCAAGTGTTCTAAAATGTGTATTTGGCGCATCGAAACGGAGCGAGGGATACGCCCATCACAGGACAACATAGAAAATCCGCAAACCACTCGCGATGACGAGACAACCGAGCTCGCGCTGTCATTGGTTGAGGTCTGGGGGAAACAAATGCACGCGGGCGCATTTGGGGGATAAACAAACGCACGAGGTGCGCAACGAGCAGGCGAACTTGCCCGCCGTATACACCATGGGGTGGGCGACTGCGGCTCGCCAGCCGCATGCGGCTCTTCGCGAGTTCAAGTGCGGCGGCACTTGAACACAAGTTGCACAAGTCACAGTATGTACATGTACGACGTCATAGGCCTGTATCTCTCAAGTTTGAGCACAGGGCCTTTGGCAAACAGAATCTAATATTCTTCGGTCGCGTTTCAGTTGTGCTTCATTACGCATTCTCACATTGCTCTCCGGCGACAAGCTGGCAGAATTTTATTGGACGATATACATTTCAGAAATATAACAAGAACAAAATAACAGCAAAAGAAAGCATTATTATCGGTTTGATAAGTCACTGAAAGCGCGAGCTGCACTTTTCTGTTGTTTATTTAGACGTTCTTTAGTTCTTTCACACTCTATGTCACCGCGCGTGGACAGATGCTGACACACGCTTGTGAACGACCCTGACTTGTGCATAATCAAATACTGTAGCGCCACTTCATGCTGTATACAAGCATTACAAGGTCGTGTCACCCTGGAAAAGAGCAACAGGCCCATTCTCAATATGGCGACGTACCGCGGGCTGGAAGACGCGATGGCGGCGGACCAACGCTGCGACGGACGTGGGACCGCTACTTCGAAACTGTTGTTCGTTGTACCGGCCAATCGATCTTCAAGCGCGGAACCGCGAGCGGAACGGACACAAGTGCGAAACAATCGCACGACAAACGGTGCACGCAACGTCCTCATCGTCCTCACGCCGGAGGAGTGGAGGGTCGGAAAAAAACTATACGTAGGAAACGGGGGATCAGTGGCCGAGTGGGCTCATTCTTCATTAATAAGGTTGACATTTGGGCTATCTCGGTGGTCTTACAGATTGAAGTGTTTAACGCACAAAATAGAGAAGAAGAACAGGAAATAAAACTGTCGTGTGCACGTTTATAGAGACAGAAGTTAGCCTGCCTCAACGGGAGACTTGTCTCTCAGCTGTAGATGAGCAATTTAGCCAGTGCAGTACAACCACTAGCCTGGGGTCTTTAACGTGTACCACGCAGTAGTGATACACGACCGCACGCCGGTACGATGCTCATCCAGATCGAAACGGGCAGGGGTGGGGATTGAGCCCAGGATCCCTGGGTTCTGCAGCGCGAGCTTTCGTTCCACATGCTCCGAGATGGTGTGTGCTATACTTCGTTTCAGCTTCGGTCCAGACGCAGCCGATGCTACAAGCGCGAGCATGTGGCCCAGAACAGTGCTTGCACTGCACGAGCGCGCGTGCTTGGCAGGGATGCTGAAAGCCAGGAGCTCGCGCTTGTAGCTTTGGCTGCGTCTGGACCGAAGCTGAAACGAAGTATAGTCCACTGGGCCACTGATTCCTCGAAGAACAGGACAGAAAAGAGCGCTACGCACAAGTACAGGTTTACTGACAAGTAAAGAAAGAGAAGGAAAAAGAAGGAATGATCCACCCTCTACACCTGCATCCACCACCAGCCCCGTGAATGATAGTCGCTCGTTCATCCAGGCTCGTGGTGACGCTTTCCTTGTTGGAAAGTGTCACCGACCCTACAATAATACACTTATTGTCTTCACAGAGGATGTGGAAGAGGGCCTCTCTCTACCTTGTGCGCTAAATACCTCAATATGTATGACTTCGTTGCTAAGAAAAGTTCGCGCTACAGAGCCCAGGGACCTTGTGTTCAATCCCCGTCCTTGCACATTTCGATCTGTATGTGCATCGTACAGTACGCGGTCGTGTACCACTGCTGCGTGATGAACGTTAAGCTCATGACATATGCGGGTCAAATCTCACCGATCCGACGTACGAACCACCGGAGAAATGGACGCTGCGACACGCCACACACGACAGTTGGAGACACATGCCTCCTAGCTCGCTTCCTATGCCTCGTTCCGTTCAGCACCGCCAAGTCCCGGTATCCCTAGAAGGAACCTTTGCCACCATGCATCAACACATTAACTTTGGCAAATTTCGCTTGATCGTGGTTTTTCAGGTTTTAAAACAAACAAATCATTTTAATCATATTCAAACATTTTTTGTGAAAAACCCGAGACTGAGGCATTGACAGACGAAGACAAGAAAGAGAAGGAGAGCGTCTTGAGAAGTTCTCCTTCTCTTCCTTGTCGTCGTCTGTCATTACCTCAATCTCGGGTTTTTCACTAAAATGTTTGATATACACCAGCTCACTTGCGCCCTTACGTTCTGCTCATTAATTATATTCCATCGCAATGTGTGCGTCTTTGAATATTTTACCTAAGGTTAATTCTCTCCTCAAGATTAGTGACTTTTAGAAAATTGTTACCATGTTCCACGTACCGCACTACCGGAGCCTTTGAAGCATGCTTTTAAGCGCGCACCCGAGTGATACCGTGACCGCGGAGCGAGCGCTTGAAGGGGCCATGAAACGCTTTTTCAACTTCCTCCTCAGCTTTAATCACGCGGTCGTGACGTGCTTTTGGTGCACAGGCTTCTACCGTGAGGGGGATCGGTGGCCGAGTGGGCTAGCGCACACCAGCTCGGAGCACGTGGAGCAAAAGCTCGCGCTGCAGAACCCAGGGATCCTGGGTTCAATCCCCACCCCTGCCCGTTTCGATCTGGATGAGCATCGTATACCGGCGTGCGGTCATGTATCACTACTGCGTGGTGCACGTTAAAGACCCCAGGCTAGCGGTTGTACCGCACTGGCTAAATTGCTTATCTACAGTGGGTAACAATGTCGCCATGTTCTGGCAGACTAAACTCCTGCTGTATGAACAACTAACGACTAATTTGTTTTGTTTTTTTCTACCGTGCTTTTAAAGCACACCGTGGAACTTGTCATTCGCAAATCAAGTGTCGCCATGGCACTCACTGGCCACGAACGCGAGTCCAAATGTTCGTCGACGGATTGATTGTTGACGAGAGTTAACCGCGTATACGTCCGAGTGACGCGGTGCATGTGTCCAATGCGTGAGCAGGGGTCGGCTGACGTGCTTTGGGGCTTTGGGTACCGTGGATGTATCAGCAAGCATCACAGTGAAAAGGCGGAGAGCTTTCGAAGGAAAGAAGGTACCAAATAGCGCGCTATATTTTCAAATTCTCGTAGCAAAAAGCAAGCTTTTGAATTTTTCTTTGGCCCACTAAGCGATGTGCGATTAGTAAAATCCAAATCGAAAATCATTTACACCAGCCCAAAGTTAATTTCATGACCCCTTTAAAAGTGCGCTTCAAAGGCTCCGGTAGTGCGGCAAGTGGAACACGTTAACGGTTTGCTAAAGTCCCTATTACCGAATCACGATGGACCGTATCGGACCTTACGAGCCTTCCCGGCGAAGAGTGCACTGCGGATCTGACGCACCTCGCACACTGATGTGACTTTCCCGAAGATCACGTGACACTCACATGGCATTGGAATGGCTTGTAGCCTCCGCTGATGTCCATCGTAAGGGGAAGCGTATACTTCGTTTCAGCTTGGGTCCAGACGCAGCCGATGCTACAAGCACGAGCGTGTGGCCCTGAACAGTGCCCGTACTGCACGAGCGCGCGTGCTTGGCAGGGACGCTGGAAGCCCGGAGCTCGTGCTTGTAGCATCGGCTGCGTCTGGACCCAAGTTGAAACGAAGTATAGTATATTCGGGTCTCGACCGTCTCGATCGGTCCCAAAGGGCCAGCTTGCTATGGATGCGCGAAATCAGCAGCTGGTTTTCTGCGCGCGGGAAAACTCCATGGCATCCATTGCCTTCAAGACATCCACTTCCCCAGATCAGCACCTGCTCTCCCGATCGGACCGATTGTCATGTGACAACATGACGTTCGCGCCATCCGTGCCGCCATTGGCTACAGCTGTCCGACAGCCGGAATGCCGTGTGACGAATATCTGACAAGTTGGTGGCATGCCGGAGCCGGACGGATCCCCGATCGGACGCTTCGGTGCGACAAAACTTGTCGTAACCGACCGGCGTTCCGACAGTTTGTACGCCGGATCGGACAGTTTTGACGCGTATGTGTCTCGCTCAGAAAGACCCCAGGTTAGCAGTCGTACTGCACTGGCTAAATTACTCGTCTGCAGTGGGTAAGAATGTCGTCCTGTACTGGCAGAATAAACCCCTGCTGTACGAACAGCTAACGACTAATTTTGTGTTGGGAGCGATAGCCACGTGACTTCCGGCAATTCTCTCAACCTCCACATTTCCCCCTCCTTCTCGGTAGGCTAGTCTGCCGTGAATCTCCGTGCTCATGTTTCAATTTCGGTTTCGGGACCGTTTTTTTTTTTTGCTTTATTAGAAAGTTATTTGACTTTAGCAAGATATTGATTGGGTCCCGACACCATGCTAAATCGCTTGACAGTAAAATAAACAACAATTTGGTGCCAGTGTCTCTTTAATGCCCACCATTCGCCATAGAAATAGTCGTGCACGGGGCACCTGCCGTCTTGAAATCTTTATGAAATCACAGACGATCTCATTCGAGGTTACGAAAATTCGCGTTATTACTTGTCCAATTGCATGCCTGCATAAGAGAACTTGCGAAATCTGTCTCCGTACTATTTTTACATACTGTGCATATTGTCTCACGCGATCCGTAAGCCTTGAAAAGACATCAAATGGTAATTTACGTAACAAAAATATAAAAATAAATATTCAGATACGTTTTATCATTGGAATACGGACGATGAGACTTCATTATACTTATCACGAATAGGTGCAAGGTGCAATCTTTAGAATACACCTGGCTATAGACCACTTGCCCCCTTGTTAACAAAAGAAAACATATCCGCTGTATTTCGTTTACCTAGAGACCTTAGAGAGCAAAATAAAACCAGCACGTGGTATAGATCGCGCAGCCAGATAGCTTGATAGAGAACGTATTGCTGGTGTCTTCTATCTGCACTCTGTCTCAACGGCCCCAATCATCTGAACACGCGAACCTCGACCTTATACTCTCCGTACAAAACGAAAGCACTCGCACTCCACAACCTGAGGTTTCCAGGCCCCTATACTCCGTGTCATTTACCGGTGGCCTGTGTCGGACGCTACACCAGCAATCCCAGCCAATCCAGTGCCGTGAACGTACCACGTGACTTCCCGCCCCGAGCGTTGCTGCGTTCTTTCCGAAGGTCACGTGACAATCACACGCGGTTGGATTGGCCCCCTTAGCACGTAGCGTCTTCGGCAGTCCATCCTAGGAAGAAACGGTGTGCATAGCAGCGCTATAAGCCCGACACGTTATCCGTAATCTCCGGTGACGTTATCCCAGGAAAGAAATCAGGCGTGCGGGCTCAATCGCGAGGTGCATGGGGCTACGTGGGGATTATTAGGCAGAGAGAGAGAGAGAGATGGAGAAACAGAGAAAAGCAAAGCGAACTCAAGAAACGGTCCTGCGTTCGCCCAAGGACATTTGCGCGGGAGTCGGTGCGCACCACTCGTTCGGTAGGACAGCTTTGGCTGAGCGGTTGAGAAGCCTGATCGCGTGGCCACGCTCCTAAAAGGCACGCGCCCGGCTGCGAATCTGGGACGCGAGAAGGCTTTTGTTCGATTGCTCCGGCGCGCGCGGGCATCCCACATATCGCTAGCGCGTCGAGCGAGCCAGCTAGTATACCGAAGGGAGAACATTCGGGTTCGGCGGCAGCATGCTGGCTCGACGAAAGCAAACGCCGGTGCAGAAACGCTATCTGTCTTAATTTTGGGAGAAGCTGTGTACGCAGCGAGGAGAGAGGCATTGTCGCTCACACGCGCGCCGTCTGCAGCACATTTCCGCTCGTTCGAGGCGCTCGCGCGTTGTTTCTCTAACGTTCTGCCCGACCTAGATCGCTGTTAGGGACACGGTGGTATAGAGGCGATCCGTCATGACTAAAAAAACGCTTTAAGAAGACTCCCTCGCCACTCTTTTAAGCTGTTAGAGCCGAGAAGACTTCCGGAACTTGAAATGACTAACGAGACTCGTACAAACATGGTGCATTCCACAGTATCCGGCGCGTGCGCGCAAGTTTGAAACTATTTAGTAAATGCAAGTTTAATCATTCACGCAGTCGTATTTTATGCTCTCATTAATTCATTAAGGAGCAGTTCGAAAATGGGACTGATTTATTAGGAATAAACCGGTTCGCACGTAACGTGTTCGTGCGTAATGTTCTTATTTCTGGTATTATGTTCATCATTATCATCATCATCAGTTTATTTTATGCGTTCATGAACAGCGAGACTGCCTTAATTATTGTGCCCAGAAAAGATTACACACCTGAGATGTCGACGCCCACTCAATAATGTCGTTATCCGGTATTCTATGTGTGTTATGGAAACTATTGTTAAGATGGTGTAAAATAACAAAGGTATACTCTGTTTCACCTTGTGTTGTACCGCAGGAAAGGCTACAAGCGCGAGCGCCTTGCTCTATGGCAGACCTCGCCGGCACAAGCTCTCTTGCACCAAGGGCAGCTGCCAAAGCTATGAGCTCGCGCTTCTAGCCTTCGGTGCGGTACAACATAAGGTGAAACGGAGTATAGTAGCCATAAAATTAGAGCACAAATAAGGAATGAAAATTAAAAATAGCTAACACAGGGCTCATTCCAAGTGTCTTTGTAATTTCTCAGAGAAGACCTAAAAAGTTGAATCTCTGAATCGAAGATGTCGATACTGGTTGAGCTGAATGTGTTATAGGAATGTTGTACGCGGTTCATAGCACTGGTTCGGTTAATTTTTTGCAACTGAGAAAGTGGGAGTTACCCCTATATTACTCGCGGCAGATAAATACATACAGTTGACGCGGGGTTCGAAACAATCAAGTAAACTATGCAAGCACTTGAGTAAAAAAGTTAGATCACACTAAAGTCTTCTTGAGCTTAGTGTAGGGCAACCACGTCGCTGTAAATGTCTTGCATAATCATAATAAACAGTGCGACCAATGTAGTGGTCATACACAATTTAAAAAAAAGCGTCTCTGCACATTTTAGCTCTTACTTGTACAAGCAATACAGTTCCAAACGACTGAAGAAAACTCAAATTTAAGTCGAATGAAAAAAAAAAGTTTAACTTACAACTTGACGGAATTCACAGGTAATCCCGGAAATGACACCTAGCGTCCGGAAACCAGCATTCACAATGTAAGAAACATGTTCATTGAAGGACTAATTTGAGTCAATATATACTCCTAGATCCTTTGTGCACTGCGCACTGCGCAGGGGTAAATTGTCAAGAGAGGAAGAAAAACTTACGATTTGCTTTTTTTAAAGACAGTACTGTATTATTAGGGTGTAGTATTAAGAAATTGAGGTAGCACCAATTATGCACTAAAATAACATCATTTATCAGCTGTAGACAGTCATCGCTAGATGACACCGGTCGAAACAATTTTGTATCATTAACATAGTGCAAAATTTTTGAATGGCGGGTACAAAAATTTATATAATTTATGCAAATATTGAATAGAATCGGTCCGAGTATGGATCCCTGTGGCACACCATAGTATCACATATCATAGGGTCTAGAGCAGGGGTGCACAACATACGGCCCGCGGGCCGCATGCGGCCCGCAGGCACTTTCTGTGTGGCCCGCAGCCCGCGGCCCAGCTGAGCGCAGAAACCGCTCACCGTGTCATTCAATGCACTGCGGCCGTTGACTTGGCAGAAAGCATTCGAACCCGTTGACCTACTTTTCTCAGAGTCCTCTTTTCCGGGAAGAAACTCCGCGTCCTCAGTTCAAATATTCCCTCTCCACTAGACCCACAGAAAACAACAATACAAAAGCCTGTACAGCCATCCAGTGCGTTGTTATGACCCCTAACAGCGTCCCTCCCCTATCCTTGTTCCAGTTCTTCTTCATGCCGTTTCCTCCTCCCTCTCTCCACGGAGGCTACAGCCCTCTCCCCTCCTGTTGGGACATGATCAGTGACAGCTTGCTGCAGATAGAGAAAAACTAGTCGTGTCACGCTTGGAATATGAGTACACTTCCAAAGAAGAGAAAAATCGACCAGGAGGGCCGGAAATTCAACCAGGAGTGGACATGGGATACTTTTTAATTGAGAACGCATCGAAGTGATTATGTCTTGTGTGTCGAGAATTTCTCGCGGCTCCTAAAGAATACAACGTTCGACGCCACTACGAGACCAAACATGCCCGCGACTTCCGCGCTCTTTCGGATTCGGAGAGAAAAACAAAGCCCGAGGACTTAAAACGGAATTTGCTTGCTGAGCAACGCATTTTTACGAAAGCAAAGAACACATCTGAAGCAGCCACGCGGGCGTCTTTTCAGATATCTCGACAGATCGCTCGTTCAAGTCGTTCGTTTACTGATGGCGACTTCATCAAGGAATGTCTTATGATTGCTTCTGAGGAGATGTGCCCGGACAAGAAGTTGGTTTTCCAAAACCTGAGCCTATCAAGAATGACGGTACAAGGACGTGTGCATGACATTGCCGACGACCTATCAAAACAGCTGGAGAGGAGTTGCAGTCATTTTGTCTACTACTCTCTTGCTTTGGATGAGAGCACAGACATCAAGGACACAGCACAGCTGCTTGTTTTCATCCGTGGTGTGAACGAAAACTTCGAAGTGACTCGGGAGCTGGCAGAGCTTTGCTCAATGCACGGACGGACTACGGGAGAAGAGATCAGCAAGGAGGTCAAAGACGTCATCGAGAACCTCAAGCTATCATGGGAAAAACTCGCAAGTGTCTGCACCGATGGAGCCCCAGCCATGATGGGAAAGAGAAACGGAGCCGTTGCCCTACTTCAAGCGTTCAGTGGTGTAGAACTGAAGCAATATCACTGTGTGCTTCACCAGGAAGCACTCTGGGCCAAAGTGATGAAGTTTGACCATGTGATGAAGGTCGTGACTTCGGTTGTCAACTTTATACGTGCTCGGGGATTGAAGCACAGGACATTTCAAGAGTACCTGAAAGAAATGGAGAGTGAGCACATGGACATCCCGTATCACACTGAAGTTCGCTGGCTAAGCCGTGGGAATGTTCTGAGTCGCTTCGTCGCGCTGAAGGCCGACATCATCGCTTTTTTGCAAGAGGAAGGGAAACACATACCAGAGCTGGAGGAAGAACAATGGTCGTGGGATCTGGCATTCCTCACCGATATTTCAAGCCATCTGAACACGCTTATCATAGCTCTCCAAGGAAAAGATCATCCATTTCGGACATGGTCAGCGCGATCTTCGCGTTCCAAGGAAAGCTGCGCCTCTTCAAATTGCAGCTTGGGGGTGGAAGCATAGTTCACTTTCCAACCTGCCAGAAGCTCTTTCCCACCGGCGAAAATCGGAAGATGGTAGCTGCGACGTACGCTCCACAGGTTGAGTACCTGCTCTCCAAGTTCCAGCAAAGATTCAAGGCATTCGAAAGTGAGAACAGTAACAACGATTTGTTCCGCGATCCGTTTTCTGTCGCACCGGAAGACACAGGTCCGACGCTGCAGCTAGAACTCATCGACCTCCAGTGCTCGCCAGAACTGAAGGGTATGCATCGTGAGTCTCAGCTGCTTGACTTCTACAGAAGCCTTGACAGGAGCAAGTACGGAAACCTTGTGGACCACGCATTGAAGCTTGCATCACTTTTTGGGAGCACGTATGTCTGTGAGCAGACGTTCTCACTGATGACCCTCAACAAGAACCGTCTTCGATCTTCTATGATGGACATGACACTGCGAGATGCGCTGAAGACGGCCTCCAGTGCGATGATGCCGGATATTGAAAACCTGTCTGCAGCAAAAAGGTGTAACGTGTCACACTAGGTGCGGCCCCCGCAGTTTCCAATAAACATTTTTTGGCCCGCGTCATTTTTGAGTTGTGCACCCCTGGTCTAGAGAGATGTCCAAATATCCGAACAATTTTTTTTTCTGTCAAATAATGCGAAAATAATTTGCAAAGCTGGTTGTTTATTCCACATGACTTTAAATTATGTAGAAGAATTGAATGATTATTTCGGCCTTCTATAGATCAAAGTATAACAATTGCCTGCGCTGATTGACAACTGGCGACACAAAATTAAAAAAGAAAAGATATCAGATTGGTCTCGAACCTACCAATGTAAACACCATGTTGTCAAATGCTAATTTTACGTTTAAAAGTTGTGAAATATGCTCACACAAGAGGATTTCATATACTTTTGCAAACGCACAAAGCAGAGATATTGGGCTGTAATTTTTTTATATCATCGGTACTACCATCTTTGCGAATGGGCACAATGACGGAATTTTTCTAACGCTCGGGAAAAGTAGAACTTGAGAGGGACAAGTTGACAATGTGCCTAAGTATTGGTACAAAAATGGAGGAGCAGCCTTTCACGATGAAGCTTGGAGTGCCGTTAAACACCATCGACAGCTTGGGGTTTAGTTTTCTGATTGCAAGTTTAGTTTCGGCGTCTTGAAAAGATGCTATCCAGAGGTTATCATATGAATAGTACTATCACCCGGAGTGCATGAGGCAGCTTGATTTAAGGGGTAAACTGAATCAAGATAGTCAGCGAAAGCGTTCGACACACATGCAGGTTCGCTCAGCACTTCGCCCGATGCGTCAAGTAGGTTCATCGCAAAGGAGGACGTGGTCATGCGATCTTTGATATACCGCGAGAAAAAGGGGTACGGGAACGAAATGTTTGCTCTATAATCTTTTTGTTTAGATGTTGTCCATGTTGTGCCGGCCGCCCAGAAACACTGGTCTAGACTATAGTGTTTCTAGGCTGCAGGCAGAGAAGTCAAGAAAACTTATTTTAAAACGAATGAACAGATTTTAAAATTGCGTCTGGCGGTCGTCTGTGAAGCTCCGTTGGATTGCCGTCACGTAGTGAGTTCCTAAGAAGCAGCGCCGGTTCGCGGCAGTATGGCTCACTCGTGGAGTTACTTAGTCCTGAATGTGACTAGGCGGAGAACGCTCATAAGCTGAGACTGCAGCCAGAGCTACAAGCGCGAGCTAGCCCGGACTCCTGGCTTTGAGACATGCATTTCTACAGCCTCCTCTATACTCACAAAGCTTGGCAGTTCGATGACGGAGCCATGAGTGCCCGGTCACAAATTTGGAGCGCGAGGATCTGGTAGCACAGAGAATATCTTGGGGAGTCTGGTATTCAGCGCACAGCTTTTGCAGCGGCGAGGACCCGAAACATGGTTTTCAAACCCGACGAGAAAAGAAACGGTAGCCCGAGGAACGCGAGAAGCACGAGCGGACATTCCATTGCTCGGGACAAGTGTGTTTCGGCGTCTCGCCGCAGCGGGGCGCCCGTTACATGATAGTTGTAGATAGTTGTCTGCCGCTCTACCTTTTGACTTTCGGCGGCCGCGTCAGGTGACGATCTGCCAAGCTTTGTCAGTATGGAGGAGGCTATGATTTCTAGTGCGAGCGCTCAATCGTTTTGCGGAAAAACGCTTCAAAGAAGCGACCTCTAGCTGTCGTAGTTGTGGCATTGTCTGCAGCCTCAGCTCCACAGTGCTTCTGCAACATGCGTTCCACACCATCGAGATCGCCGTTCATTGCCGACGTTAGGCAAGAGCTCGATCTGAGGATGCGGGAGTCTCTGTCAGGCAACGCTCTCCGGTGCTACGAAAACCCTCGCCCCCGAAAGCCATTCGGGCGGTTCGCACGTCGGATCGGACGGTTTCGTCGTACTTGTGTTTCGCGTTTGACACGGTGAAGCGAACGGTCGTGGGGGATAAAATACCGGCATGGCCGCAAATGATGTTACGGGCAAGCTATCTATAGGGCGAACAGTCCTCGGATATTACTACTAGGCGAGATTGTCACTTGTTGACGCCACCAAGCGGCAAGGCGCGCAAAACAGTACCTTTGACCGTGCGAGAACAATTGACGACACGAGCGCGATACGCATTGCGGTTCTCGCTGGCCGACTTTGAAGCGAGGGTCGAGAGCTCGCGCTCACGTCATTTCGTTTCCGAACCCCTTTAAAGGAGCTGTGCAACTATATTCAGTTCGAATGTTTTTCACTTTACACGAGCTTACTGGCACTGGTGGGACTCAAGGATACTCGCACGCAACGCCACTGGCCAAGAAACTCCTTTGTTGCGGTGTAATTTCAAGGACAAAAGCGATCATTTTCATTCAATCTCTCCTTTGCAAAATTTGATGACGTAGCGTGGGGATCGCAGTACACCCCAATGACGATATTTGAATGCGGTTCATAGATTGGACCCGAGCATTGCGTGAGCACTCGATTAGGGCTCGTGATAATTGCTAGCTCGAGAAGCATTCGGGTAGTGGCCCGTGTCCAATCGCTTCAACGACGACAATAGCCGAGCCATAACAATGTCTGAAACTCAGCGCGTGTCCTGTGCTTTGCCAACCGCAGCGCGTGGCTATGATGAACATTGGCGGCATATAATGCATTCCAGGTCACGTGGCCGCTTGTTCTGGCTGCGAGTTGAGGGAGTGAACGCGGCTCGTTTTTCTTTAATTCTTTTCTGGGACTTCTATTGCGTGGGGTGAAAAACGAACGCGTGTTTCATAGGTCATTAACGTCAGGGATCCGCTCTAAGCGGTATTTGCGCAAAGTACAAAAATTGTTGCATCGCCCCTTTAAGCTACGTTTAACTGATTCGTGATAAGATTTCTTGCCCAGCTTGATAAACAACTCAGCTGGTGCTCGTGTTTCTGAAAATGTATTGTATCCGAATTGTGCTCGGGGGGGGGCGTAAGCTAGTATTTGTAACGTTAAGGAGCTCTTGTCGCAGCAAAAGCCGGCCTCAGTGGCGTGGCAAAAACGCCGGCGTCGGTGGCGTGACGCTAAAATACACAACGCTCACGTGAAACGTGACTTCAGGCGTGGAATGAAAGTGATTGAAAAACATGACATGTAATGCAAAGTAAAGATCGCCGCATGTCTCAAATGATTTCACTTTAAAAAGTCACTCATTCGCCTTAAAAAAAATTATTTAAGGAATCTAAGGCGGGATTTGATACCAAGACCCTTCAGTTGCGAGCCAGACACGCTACTGACTATAGGCCAGGTACGTCGCATTTCCTGCTCACTGGCAGGAAGAGCATGAGAAGGGAATGATGAGGCGATGGCGAACGGAGCCTGATGACGCGATAGCCTCATCGGGCTATGTTGCTAAAAAGGTCGGCCTATATTTGAATGAGTGCAAAAGTAATTTTTTTGTCTTTTCTTATCGAACCATGCAAATTTTATTTGGGATACATGTGGTCTGTCTGGGTTCGCTCCTGCAGACTTCTTTTTAAATTCATACGCAATTTTGTCCATTTCATGGAGAGCCGCATGCCACCTGCTTCTCAGCTCCAAGAATCCTCACTTTGGCAGCAAGTGCCATGCTCTGCATATGATTTTCACTTCATGTGCTCATATGCTCTTTGCATATAAAAAGAGTATATGGATATTATGCTCTTTGCATATTACTCATATGAATATTAAATAACTTAAGGAATAACTCGAATCTGCGTAACCAGAAAATGTTTGTTTTTTTGTAAATGAATGTTTTTTACAATCCTTTTAATCATGTGCGAGTCTAGCACAGCCTATCACGAGCTACATTTGGATTCCCCACACCAGAAATTATGCTACAAGCCTTCCGCGACAACAGTCCTTTACATGCCGAATTAATGACGCATATAACTGGACGTTGCTTTTCCTCTTATTCCTATTTTTCCACCCATAACGGATATGCTGGACGAGGCTTGCATCTCGCGTCGACGAAGGACAAACTTCGACCTCCGGATATAAAACAATGAAATATGGTTTCACTGCCCCCAATAAAACGAGGCCGGATAACGTCTACACCGGACACCGCTCAACGCCGTCTATCCTCTATATCTGATTTCCCAACCAAGTGCGAACACTGTAATCAGACATCTAAATTAGATCACAGGGCAATACCGTTATCAAATTCGTTTTTCCCCGATCAATCATTATTAAGCTCGGCCTCCTTGGCAAAAGAACAGCACCGAGGTGACGGATTTCCTTAAACCAATAGCCTCACGTGTATACTTTTCGTGCTATGTATCTCGAAGGCGGCGTAAGATACCGTTTAATACTTCCTGCATTTTATTTCTACACGCGTTTTATATGTCTGCTTGATGTCAGACAAAATGTTAAAGACCGTTCTGACTTTCGGTTCGTGTTTATGTCGGGTTTTTATTTATTTCTTCTTTTGCTCGAGTCGATCGCTCGTTGGCTCGCACACAACCTGGTAGGCAGTTAAATGGGAACGCCGGCTGAGGCCAATTTCTCACGTCAGGAGCCCGAAGCTAATCGTCTCGGCTCCTTATCATTATTAGCTTCGCCTAATATACTACTTTCCTATTTCACTTTCCCGGCAAGAACAAAAAAAGAACTAAAAAGAAACAGCGACATAAAACAGTTATAGCAGGGAGCGATAAGCTAAATGGCGCCGAACAGCCTCATTTTGTACATTGTTTTGTTTAACTCGTGGCTGTTCGTTTTCTTCCTCCTTAAATCTCTCTTATTTATTTTCATTCGATGTTTCGCGATCATTACGGTTCGAAATGTTCCTAATTGCATTCCTAGGAGAAACAAACATGGGACAAAATTATACTGCCGCTGCGGAGATGCGGGGAAGAACAGCGGGGAGGGGACGGCCCAAGCCAAGGCCTCGTTGAACGCCAGTTTGCACGAAGCCTGCCGCAGAACGCGATTGCGTCACGTATGCCGTACGTTGGAGATTTTCTTCAGTTTATATAAATAGCAAGAGCGCCACCCTATCACCCTTCCCCCTTCCCAATAAATATATAGAAGCGAAATAGCAAGCGGATGATCGAACTTGCCGTTCGTTGTTCGACATGCCATTTGTAGATGGATTTCGTCTATATACTTTCATGCGTGCACGTGTGTGTTCGTGTGCATGTATTTGTGACTGTATGCGCGTGCGTGCACGCACATGTGTGTGTGCACGCGCGTGCGTGTATGTAAGTGAATCTGTGCGCGTGCGTCTGTCTGTGCGTGGTTTGGTGCGACGTTATGTGTACGTGGTCACATATGTGTGTATTGGCGCGTGCGTACGTGCGTGCGTGCTCGGGCGTTTTCGTGCGCGTATGTGCGCATATCTGTGTGCCTGTGTGTGAGCGTACACATCTGTGCGTGCGTGGGCCTGCATGGTTCGGCGTGTGCGCGCGTGTGTTTGTACATGTTTTGTGCGCGCTCGTGCGCCTGTTTATGCGGTGAGTGCGTGCGTGTGTGTTACCTATCTGTGCGCATATGCGTGTGGGTGGTGAAGTGCATGCGCGTGAGCGTGTGTATGTGCATGTGCTCGCGCGGGCGTGTGTGTGTGTGTGTGTTTAGCAACTGCGACACACATGAGACTATCTGAGCACAGCCTCCGTCAAGCCAGAAATAACTAAGTTTATACACGTTTGCACTCGTTTGCACATGAAGAAAAACGGAAGTTTTGCGCATTGCTTCATACGCCACCCGAAGAAGCCTTGACGAGAGTTGGTTGTGGGAGGAAGAAGCAATGTATTGCTGTTTTAAACGTGTTCGTCTTGATAAGATAAGATATATCTAATTTATACTCCACCTGCATATATCTCAATTCTCTACGTTCAGGTGGAAATTATAGTAACACTCCGCGGGGAGCCGGATTTTTTTTACTGCGGTACTTGAAGACAAAACGAGGAGGAGCAGTACGAGCGATTATTATTTTTTAAATACTCAATGGTTGTTCCTGGACACTCAATAAAATTGATTGATTGATTGTTTGATTTGTTTTTTTTTCCTTCGCTTGACAAACAACACGGGAGATAACCTGAAAAGCTGCAAATGTGCTAGTTTTTGCCTCGTCTGCCTCGCTCACATTTGTACCACCTCTTCTATGGCCGGCTAAAACAATTACACGCAGAAAAAAAAAAAAAGAAACGCAGGATCTTGACGCGTTTACTGTGAGTGATCTGTTTCCTCGGTGAGTAAACGCTCAAAGGCGATGAGAGGCCGTGACAATGCGCTCGTGGCGTTGCTTGATTTGCATCGTCGGATCGCAGCCTAGACTACGGTCGGACTTTAAGTAAAACAGAATAGAACAAAAACTAAGTACACAGCAAACTTTCAAAAACAAAGGAGGGAAAAAAGAAACAAAGAAACAGCTCAGCTCTTTTATTAGAGCCTTCTTCGTTTCCGTCATCACGAGGACGCAGACACCGAAGCGTTATTACTGAGCATACACTTTGGCTTCTTATAGTTTCCTATACTTCTGAGAGCGTTATGTCTTGCTTTATATCTTAGAGTGCCCTCCGACAAAACCCTGCGCTAACGCGCGAATAACGTTTCTACGGTTGGCGCGCGCGCACGCGTTTTCACCAGCATGACAAAGTTTTTAATAGCGGGTTTGGGCGTAATCACGGCCCCTGATTGCCGCGCGAGGACGATCCGATGCTCGTTCGCGATTAATAAGAGGGTCCCCGATGAGAGCGTATACGCTGTAAACGCTCTGCGAGTCCGTGATTGGGCGCTCGCAACATTCTAACTTAGTTCGAGAATTACCGTCGGGGGCCAGCTGCAACAGCGGGTGGCAGAGTGAAACCCGAAACAGACCGTGGGAAGGAAAAAGAAAGAAAACAAAGAAGATAAATGAAACGCAGTACAAATTTCGAGTGTCTTATTAACCCTTTCCAAGCCCTCGGGGGGCGCGGAGTACTGTCTTCATCGCCGATTTCGCGTTCAGTGGACGGCATCTACTATAGCATGTTCGAATTGAGGTTTCTTGGGGGTGGAGCCAATACCACTTAGAAGATCGTCGTTGACAGTGCGTCTTGTAGCGCCTCGCATTGATCGCGACGAAGACACGCGGCGATACAAAGGCGCACGCGTCGTCCCTCGTCGAGCTGCAGCGTGTTCGCCGCTATGGGGCCGGTCGGGGATTCAGTAACGATGAGGTAAAATACGCGAGCCTCGTCTTCTAGATGGTATTGCTGGAGCGCGGCAAAAACCGTAAGCGTTTACCGTCGGTGGCCCCTAGGGAAGGAACGCCAAAGAGAGCGATTGAAAAGCCGAAAATGAATGCGAACGATATGCGTTCGGCGCATTCGTTTTGCGGCTTCGCGTTGAGGTTGTTTAGCTCGTCGGGAGTTTTAGTTTTTTTGTTTTTTTTTCGATCGTACAATGCAGGCTCGCTGCACAAATAGTGCCCTCGTTTGACGGGCAGCTAAAGTAGAACGTATTCTAGTACACGGCGTACCCCTTCAGATCGAACTCCTTTCAATAATCGACAAATCGTCTTTCTATCTATATAGGTTCTGCACGTGCCCAACGGTGTGCGCACGGTTTGCCGATTCTTTAAGGTGAAACACCACCCCACGGCCGGACTGGATACGCGCTCGCTGTCTTACGGCCTCTCCAGTGATACGCGATAGACCCCGTGTTTCCAAAGCGGCAATGGCACAAAGTATAGGCTCAAAGCGCAACTGGAGGCGGCCGGGAGCTGCGCCGCAGCGCGGCCGTATGACGGTGTCACTGCTATGCTCGGAGACGTCTTTCTGCAGCTATGTATGCGGCATTGCAGTCAATGGTACGGGAGCGCGAGCTTGAGCGCCGATCAAAGCTGTGCACATG